>JBAMJR010000727.1:47500-48556 GCA_038501785.1 Myoxocephalus aenaeus | reverse complement strand
TGAGGAACGAGCTTTAATTCTGGCGGTGCGTGATTAAGCCTGGACCTGCTGGACCGGAAAAGTGGACGTGGCAGTGAAGAGAGACACGGAGATAGTGAGGAATGTGTGTGTAGGTTTGCTTTATGCTTCTGTGTGTGTGTGTGTGTGTGTGTGTGTGGGCGGTGGGAGCAGCGGTTGGTTCAGAGGGCCCTGAATGGCACCTGTCAGGCCCTTGATTAACGAGGCCCTCTGCCCTTCAATTCCCCAGCCTGTCACTCAGAGAGGATGCATTAATCTTCATCGCCGCCGCTTGTCAGGTCAGGGGCCGGTCCAAGACGCCCACCAGTGTGTGTGTGTGTGTGTGTGTGTGTGTGTGTGTGTGTGTGTGGGTTGCATGTGTCTTGAAGTGGGCGCGATTGCATGTCCGTGTCCTTGATCGGAGGTGGAGCTGAGTGAAGGAACATCAGGCTGGACAAAAGTGCAAAGACACAACCGCAAGGGCAAAGCGCCGGCGATCAGGAAACACTTGAAATAACCCCCCCACCCCAAAAAAAAGATTGTTTCTAATTAATATTTGGCCCTTCAACAGGAGGCATTTGCATAATTTATTAAGATTCACAAGAGCGTGTGCATCTGTAACACCCACATCATTCCCTTGTGAGAGAGGTGTGAAGACGAGGTGGGGGGGCGGGGCTCATCACTAGTAACAGTGTGTGTGTGTGTGTGTGTGTGTGTGTGTGTGTGTGTGTGTGTGTGTGTGTGTGTGTGTGTGAGAGAGGAGACAGATGGAGAGCAGGGCGCTCCCGCCGCCAGCCGCCACTCGCACTCATCCAACCAAGCAAAGCAAAGCCCCGCCCCTGAACCACCTCCAACCGGCCAATCAGACGAGCCCGGCGAGGGCGTCGGCCAATCGGAAAGAGAGAGAGAGAGAGAGAGAGCCCGCGGTTCAATTAGAGCATAATAAAGGGCCATTCATCATTCAATTAGGCATCTGTCACGGAGCCACCAAAAAAAGGGGGAGGGCGAGAAAGAGGGAAGAAGAGAAGAAGAAGAAGAAGAAGAAGAAGAAGAAGAAGA
>JBAMJR010000727.1:0-42500 GCA_038501785.1 Myoxocephalus aenaeus | reverse complement strand
TTTTATTCCCGTCATGTGACCCTTTTGTTGTGGTCCAGTGTATCGTTGTCTTCTTATTTTTATTATTTTTATTATTTGTATTATTATATATAACGCTCCCTCGGCTGCAGGAACCTTTCTAAACGTCTCCGTTTCGTGCTGAAGCTCCCGCGGTAACGCAGAGCGGCTTCTCCCTGTTAAGTGATCACTCAGAGAGCTCTGGAGTGATGTCATTACCTCCAACACGGCAGCCCTAGCGGAGGTGATAATACATAATATATGGTAATCACCACTTTCTGGGGCTGAACAATCTGGAAAGAATGTATTTAAGATAAAAGCATGAAAACAACCCCCGGCAGCGCGTTGTTGGTTCTAGAGGAAGACGATGCCGTGGAGCGTTTACGGAGCGGTAATGAGATAAACGCAGCATCCCTTCCGGAGAGCACGTGTATTTTAGGATTTTAACAACGGAAAGATTGAAATCTTTATCCCCCAGAAACCAAGTGAGCAAAACTACCGTCTAGACGGTTGTAATTAGGTTTTAATCGTAATTAAAAGATTATTGTTATTTCAATAGTTCTGTTCTCTTGAGGGGACTTTACAGTCATATTTGTTTATTTCAGCCCTAAAAGCACGATTAAGTGTCTCCAGCGAGGAATCTGTGAACTTCTTCGGGTAATCGCGTGATTAAGACTTTTTCCTTGCTGTTAATTAAAAGGTTTTTCCTCTTAATTTGATTAACAGCTTTTTGGGAGGCGAGTCCCGACACCTTTCATCCTGTTTCCCTTCAAACCTCCGCAGCAGAAACACGACTCTGGGCCTGAACTCCCGGATGAAGCTTTTCATTCAGCCGGAGCTTTTCCGGGTTCATACACATTCTGACCAATGGATTCCATGACTTTAAACCAAATGTCCATGAGCAAACATTTAGTGAAATCTGGGTGTAAACATGAAAAAGTGAGTAAATGTAGTATTTAAACTAACAATGAGAATACAAAGCATACAGTAAACCTTAAATGACTCAAATGAATGAGACAATAGTTTGATTAAAAGAATAAACATTTATATAGATGCCTGTATGTATGCCTGCTTATATTTTGAGTCTTTCTTTTAAAAGCATATTCATTATTTCAAACTCAGCGTAAATGAACGTCATGAACACATGAATATAACACATTTACATGACTTTTACAAAACCTTTGTGATTTTTTTTTTTCAAGGACTTTTCCAGGCCTGGAAATAACCATTTTAAAATTCCATGACTTTTCCAGGTTTTCCATGAGCGTAAGAACCCTGTCTTTGAGGGAATCGAGTCCCCGACGCGTTGGCGAGGTTAGCGAACAAAGGGGCGGGGCTCCGTTTCAGGGAAGTGAATGACCGGAGTCCCAAATATGAAAAGATATTTAATATTGCAATATTACATGTCGTGTGGCGGGTCACTTGGATGGAGGAGCCTGGTCCAGACGGGGAGATCAAGATATCCATTCATGCTCCATGTTAGAGAACCGTTGGCTCAAAACATTGTATATTTACAATCGTGAGGAAGCGTCATGAACTCAAGTTATTTGCAGATGATTTATGACTCTATTTGACTAATTTAACGCTTCCAGTCTGTTTCGTAATCAAACTCACGTCCGAAGTGTCCAAAGCTTCCAAGGTTTTAAAACTAATATGGATTATTCTGAAACATTTTAAATTGAAAACAAGGAACGTGAAATATCTCGGCTCGTGCGTCAGTGCATGACGTCACCGCCCAATAAGGACGAGTTCCTTAAACTCTTTGGGTTAAAATGGGGACCCTTTTATATCAGGTCACAAGGTACAAACAAAGAAAAAAAAAGATCCCCAAAACAAAAAACAAAAAAACATGTTAGGTATCAAATTAAACTTAGAAGTCAGGGCTACAATGATATATAATCCCCATGTACAACCTCTAAACACAACTCAAACAATACATACGATTAGGGTTTAGGGTGAGGGCTACGACCTGGAGCAAGACATTGAACTTAAATCTGTTGAATAAATCTTCTTTCTTCCTATATTATGGTATAATAAAGCTCATAAATTAAAGAGAAGATGATTGCATTAAAGCCTAAACCTCAAATGTTTTATACTGACCATATAATTAATACAAAAAGAAGATACTGAGGAAAGATATTGAACATTATCAGTTCCAACCTGATAGCTTTCTTTTAGCCCTTTTTCTCCAAGCAAAAAAATAAAAAAATAAATTCAACCGCATTCATTTCCAGCGTCTCTAAACCCTCAACGTGATGCAGGGACTCAGAGGAGGTGTTCAGAGTGGGCGGAGCCTCCCGGTGCAGAACTCAGGTGAGGAGGCGTCGCTCAACTTGAGCTCGCTGCGGGGAATCGTCCCTCCATCAGTGTTCAAAGCCTCCGGGTGGGAATGTCTACAAGACTTCTGCTCGGGCCAAATTTAGATCAAAGGCAACGCAGGAAGGAGGGGAACAAGAGGGGGGGTGGGGGGGGGGGGGGCATGAAATGGAAGTTTGTGATGAGCAAATCTGTGTGTGTGCATCGGGAACGCTCATAATAATAATAACAAGTGGGGGAAATTTGTCAATTTATGTGGATACCAAATGGAGCCGTTAGCTTGTGATGGGACTCGAGCCGCCGGACGCATTGAAGTTGGGTTCTTTTTCCAGGTCACCAGGCTGAACGGGGTTTGAACATTTGGACACGTGGGAGGAGATGCAAACGTTTTGATGTTGTTTTGAGTTTCAGAATATCACTTTGTCATTAAATCAATCTTAAAAAAAATTATGTTTTCTTTATATTTCACATTTCGTCCCAGAGATGACGTCATAAGGCTCTGAAGTGTGTCTTTCTAAAGGAGGAGGCTGGTGTCGGTATATATTCTATTTTATTATATTATACATGATATATATAATGGATATAACGACACCAGCCTCATCCATATGGTGGATGGATGATGGATGGATGGATTTATAGATGGACGGATGGATGGACGGGTGGATGGATGGATGGATGGACGGGTGGATGGATGGACGGATGGACGGGTGGATGGATGGATGGACGGGTGGATGGACGGATGGATGGATGGACGGATGGATGGATAGATGGATGGGTGGATGGATGGATGGACAGACGGATGGGTGGATGGAGGGATGGATGGGTGGATGGATGGATGGATGGATGGCTGGATAGATGGATGGCTGGATAGATGGATGGATGGATAGATGGACGGATAGATGGATGGGTGGACGGATGGATGGATGGGTGGATGGATGGGTGGGTGGATGGATGGATGGACGGACGGATGGATGGGTGGAGAGATAGGTGGATGGATGGATGGATGGGTGGATGGATGGATGGATAGATGGATGGATGGATGGATGGGTGGATGGATGGGTGGATGGATGGATGGATGGATGGATGGATGGGTGGATGGATGGGTGGGTGGATGGATGGATGGACGGACGGATGGACGGGTGGATGGATGGATAGATAGGTGGATGGATGGATGGGTGGATGGATGGATGGATGGATGGATGGATGGACGGACGGATGGACGGGTGGACACATATTTCATGTTTTCATGGTCGCTTCATCATTCAGACAAAAAGCAGAGAAACATATTCACGTTATTGACTTCTGCTCAGAGTTATGAATTACTTCACCATGAATCTCAGTCTCAGAGCCGCGATGAACAAACGCTAACTCTGATGTATTAGCGCTCAGTCGGCGCCACTCCTCTCATCTTTCTTCTGTCTCTGCACCTCCATTTCCTTAATCTCCTCCTCCTCCTCCTCCTCCTCCTCCTCCCTTCCTGCCTCTCCAGAGAGGAGGTCTGCAGACCTGCTCTGTGCCATCTGGCTGACTTCCTGTCATCGTTACCCCTCAGAGAGTCACTCTGCAGGGTACGACTGGAGGAACCCCCTCCTCCTCCTCCTCCTCCTCCCCCTCCTCCTCCTCCTCCTCTTCCTCCTGTTCTTCCTCCTCCTCTTCCTCCTGCTCCTCCTCCTCCTCTTCATCCTCCTCCTCCACACACCTGAGCAGAAAGGGTGAGAAAAACCCACAGGGAGAGAAACAGCGAGAGGAAAAAAAGAGAGAGAGAGAGAGAGAGGAAAATTTGAAAAACCTGCACACAAAAAAAGCAGCTTTGAAGAAATCTGATGGATCACGTGGGCTTTTTAAACCGTGCGGTTTAGGAGGGAAACTGGTCCATGATGATGATGATGATGATGATGATGATGACAAATCAAATTTCACCACAAACCGGAAAACGCCGAGGGGGCAGTTGTGATGTCATCATACATGTTTGAGGACGGAAGTGAAGGGAAACTTTAATCAGAGAGGACCGTGAGCGTTGAAGTTTCCCAATTCCTCTCCGTTAACCAACGAGGAGTCAGATCAGCGTTGGAGGGGGCGTGGCCTGTCGAGGGCCTTCACGAAAAAATAAAAAACCCGTCACTTCGTCTCACACGTCGTCGGTTAAAAGCGCACACGCGGCAGATTAATCTTAATGTCCCGCCCATGGTCTTGCATATTCATATAAATATAACATGACTGCCGCTCACGCCTGAATTTATTGGTTTTCCTCCTCCGCAAATTAAGGAGGGGGGGGGGGCTCCGATTGATGAATATTTTAGCACGTGCACTCTGCGGGACATTTATCATCGGCTCCGCTATTATAAACAGAATAAATGAGCAGTCAAACTCCCTCCCTCCTCCACGCCGCCGCTTCCTTCTGCAAAATGGCGTCCTCTCTCCGGCTCGCCGTGTGCAGAAAGGTCCGGTCTGCAGACGAGTCGAGAGCGATCCGCGTCGAGCGAAGCCCTCGGCGGGTCGAGGCGGAGGTTAATTGGATTTACTAAAATGATGTTTCTTCATTACAGACGTCACGTTTTTGGAGGGTTAGCCTAATAGAAAAGGATTAAAGCGTTAAAATAAAAGTATTACTTCGTCTCTGAGCATCCGTCCACCCGGTGGTTTGGATGTAACCGCTGATGAAGATGGAGTTTTCCTAAAAGATGGGCACCCGGTGGATTATATATATATATATATATATATATATATATATATATATATATATATATATATATAACATCAGCATGGTTCTATTGTGACATATTAAGCTCTCATGCTAAAGTTTCTGACACCATAATAGTGATGAGCGATATGGAGGAGAAAATATCCTCCTAAAACATCACACTAAAAGTTACATTTTTCAAAATAAACTTCCTTTTTTCACGGGAAACTACTCAGTTAGGTTTATGAACAGATCGTCGTTTGAGTTAAAATAACCACTGAAAAGGTGTTACATGAGTACGGGAGATGAAAGACACATTATTTAGTGGATTTAAATCGACATATCTGGAGTTTCTCTGCAAAGATTCTTTAACAGTTTAAAATCTTGTGTTGAGATGTGCTCATAAATATCTTGGAAATAATAATTCAGCTTAAAAAAACTAAAGAAATATTGGTGGACGAAGCAGTGGAAAGACCACATCCATGCCACATAACCATATTGTGATATCATAAATAAAAAATTAATAAAAAAAGTCAGGATATCGTTGTGATATCGATATATTTCCCGGCGCTCCGCCACAATCCCAACGTCTCCGATTCCAAACATCTGGAGAACCGTGTTCAGGAAACGTTTGACCTGCTTTTGATGTCCTCCTCTTCCTCCTCCTCTTCCTCCTCCTCTTCCTCCTCTTCGTCTCAACCAATCTGCTTCCTGGTGGGAAAAGTCTCCTTCCAAGCGCTTCCTTCTTCGGCCCTTTGCGACCAAAACAACCCCACAGGGGGCCGCTGGGATTCTTTCAGACGGACGCCAAAACCGCCGCGGGGCCGCGTCTAAACACAACCGACGCGCCGACGCCGAAGCCCCGGCGGTTTGATGCCGCAGGAGCCGGCTCCGTCTCAGACGCTGTGAGATGGGTGAAGAATCCCAGTGTGGCGAGTCTGGCACGGACACCCGGAGTCCTGGATCCCTTCCACTTCAGAGAGCTCTGCCACATGCTAACTGTCATCCACAGGCCCAGAGCGTGGGGGGTGTAAACATGGGGATCACATACACACACACACACACCCTCCACACACACACATACAGCCTCCACACACACACGGAGGACGGCTCGGCCTCCTTCCTCAGAGATGCAGCACCAGAGGCCGTCAGAGGTGATTATTGTTCTCTGGGTTGGGCTTCACGTTCTCCGGCTCGTCTCAACTCGGCTGGCAACTGCCCAGCGTGAACCAGGAGGAGCACACACACACACACACACACACACACACACACACACACACACACACACACACACACACAGAGAGAGATCCCCCTGGCATGTTCGCTCCTCCTTCATAAACACTGGCAGCTGCTCGGGCAATTAGCCATTAGCTCTTTACTTTTTACTGTAATACCCGGTCCTCGGAAAATCTCCACAATTAGCTCCTTAATTGCTTCTAAACAAGCCGGGCGTAGAGAAGAAGGCAGCAGGTACTCAGGTGAGGAGACGAGGAGGCGAGGAGACGAGGAGGCGAGGAGGCGAGGAGGCGAGGAGGCGGCTTCAGGGGGAAGCTAGCTCGGAGAATCCGGCTAAAACGTTCCTCCCTGAGCTGCCGTGGGCAATTTATTTTTTCCCGCCGTGACGCGGCTTGGAAAAGGAATCGCAGAGCGGGGTAAAACACACACACACACACACACACACACACACACACACATATATATCTATATACACACACACACACACACACACACACACACTGATGCCTCATATTCAGATGGAGGCTGACACATCCGTGGCCTTTATTCTGAGGGTCTAATTATCACTTCTGGGAAATGCGCTCATTCGGTGTGACAGCGAGGGCGTCGCGGTGACTTTTACACGGCGCCCCCTGCAGGCGTGGATTTGCGTGGCAGTGTGAGACGGCCCTCTTAAAGATGAGTGGATGCATCAGAGGGAGGCGTGAAACGCAGCTAGCTGTTGATTAGACGTCCACACTGCTGTTCCAGCTAACCCGTTTAGCATCGACAGCCGCTAGCACCGCTAACACCGCTAACACCGCTAGCGCGACAACAAGCTACAAGTGAGGACGTTCAACTGAGGCAGGAACGGATGAAAGGTATGTTTGTAAATACGCTTAAATGAATTTGGCAATATAGTAATGAGTCAAAAGAGAGAAAGATGTAGAATAAAATGTAGAATAGTTTAATTTATCCATCAAGCAAGAAAAGGCACATTTTCACTGGTTACATATCTGTATATTATATATATTTTTTGATTTTGGGGCAATTTTTTTAAATAATTCTTCCACTTTTTTTACAGACGGAACAATTAATTATATTTGAATATGTAATTAGCTTCAGATTAAAAATGCAAAAGTGACCACTAAATGAATTATACATTAAAGCTCTACATTTTATATGATGTCGGCTATATGTTGTGTTTTTATTTATTTAAAAATAACCACAAAAACACATTTTTATTAGAGGATCTGAGCCTCATGCATGAAGGAATAAACCAGGCGACAGAGGAGAGCCTCCTTCCATCGTTAGCGCCGGCTAAATAAAAGAAATAGATAAAAGAAAAGAAGTTTCCTCTCACTGGAGGCTCAGGTCAGCTGATTGTCTTCTCGGTTCTCTGTATTGATAAACCCTTCCAAGGGAAAACCACGGAAGCAGAATCAAGAACAATCAAGCAGTAATTCACCGTGTGTGTGTGTGTGTGTGTGTGTGTGTGTGTTCTACACAAATATCTCTGCATCCATTGACTTTACTGTATCTCACTTTGTGTGTGTCTGTGTGTGTGTGTGTGTGTGTGTGTGTGGTAGAAAGAAAGAGACACACACACAATACCAAGGAGGTAGACAAGCACCATCTAGTGCTTTCTTCTGGAAATTGCTCGGCAGAATATCAGAAATGTGTTGAAGAAACCTTCAGGATTGGATTTTTTGCCATTTAGAATTTTAGAATATTTGTCCTTAATTGATTAAACATCAACATCCTAAAATTTCACAAAGCAGAAAAATGGAGGTGAATTAATTTTGCGTCTCATAGTGACAATAAAATATAAAAAAATAATATGAATACAATACCAGGATTAAACCATCACATTAATGGATTAATGCAAAACAGTAAAATACACCTCTGACCTTTCTGCTGAAATACATGTGTTTTAAGAAGAAGAAGAAGAAGAAGAAGAAGAAGAAGAAGAAGAAGAAGAAGAAGAAGAAGAAGAGCGATAAACACATGTTTCCAAAAATGCCTAACAGTATCTACAAGAGACATAAAAAATAAAAATAAAAAAGGCATTAAACCTCCACCTTCTCTTGTCAGATGTTTGGTTTCCTTTCACAAATAATTCTTTTTTTAAACGGAGTCAAACATTATCCAGTGGAAACTCTGAATACTGTGTGTGTGTGTGTGTGTGTGTGTGTGTGTGTGTGTGTGTGTGTGTGTGTGTGACATAGTTAAATATATACCAGCAGCATTACTCATGCACCTCTTGTCCTTCACAGATAAGAGGATGACGATGGTGGAAACATGGACTAGTTTCAACAACACGAGGACTCACAACATGAAACTAATGCTGAATATCATTTAAAATAAAAATGATGTAGTCCAATAATGTATATATATATTTTTTAGAGGAGCGCCACTGGACCGGGCAGCCAATCAGATTAAGCCGGAGCACTTCCTGATTGATGATGAGGTAGAAACTGCAGATGAGAAGCATTTCATCACAATGATGTCGCCACACGAAGAAAGCTTTTTATCTAGCGTGTGTGCGTGTCTTGAACCCAGAACCTCCCGGTTCAACAGGAACCCGACGCACGCTGGAATCCACTTCCATTCCCGCCGAGGCCTTCGTCGTCTGGAGACGGAGCCGCCGTGGCTGGAAGCGGCCTCGCCGACACTCTCGCCGTAAGTGCACCGTATTAATAGCTCCTTTGACCTTTGACCCCCGAGGGCTCTGAAGCGGTTATCGCTTGAGATTGGTTCTGGAAGTGTTCTCGCCTTCATGCGCCTCAGAGAGCTGCGGGAGGGAATCCGGCGTCTGCGGGTTTAAAGCCCCGCCTCCACCGCGCGGACGACGATGACGAGCGCGACGCCTTCGTCCGCCGCGGCTCCTGGGCTTCAGTCGGAGTTTAAAGGCGAGGGATTTGGGTTTTTAAGAGCTGTGGACGCTCGTTCTCAAGACAATTATTGGCAAATATGCAACTTACGCATGTGATGTGGAGACTGCAGTTACACTGTGGAAATGATCAATATTAGCATATTTATCATGTTAATGAGAGAGGAGGAGGAGGTGTGATTTTAAAGATTTTTAACAAGATAATGTAACTATTTTTGTGGAAAAACCATCAGACACAAAATTAAAATCTTCAAGCAGAGTTTAAAAATATATATATATATATATATATATATTTATGTCTTCAAGAGGGGCTTTAAATGGTTTTTAAAGACAGATTGCTTCTTGCGCATGCAGTTTCATCCCAGATTTTCCATTTAGACTCATTATTCTTCTGGTTATGATCTTGCTTTATTGGAAATAATTACATGTTCACATAAAGAAAGAAAGAAAAAGTGCCATCACTGTTCCTGGTGTTTTTAGGAGATTAAAAACTATATTATAGCGTTAAATAAACTAGTGTCCTCACCTTGATATCAGGACTAACAGGACAATAAGAAGATGCAGCGAGGGCGCGCCTCATATATATATATATATATATATATATATATAAATATTCATGAGGGGATAACCAGATGCAGACAGCCGTCGTAGCCTCAACAGACCTTTTGTGGCATTTTTGCCAAACAGCATGTAATATGAATTGTGGCTCCAAATTTAGTTTGAGTCCCGTAATAAACATTTGTGGAGAGTGCGATTGATTTATTTGACAATGCATGCAGTGCACACAAACAAGCAGCCTTCACAACAAAACCTCCTCAAACCAACGAGCTGCAGGCCGCATGCAGGGAGTCCTGAGAGTCCAGACGGCTGCCATAATATTTACTGCACTGATCGCACCCGCCAACAGAAATACAGCCCAGCTAATGCATCGCATGAAGGTACCAGAAAAAACTCAGTTCAGGGCATTTCAAATGGAAAAACTATATGTATATATATATATACGTATATATATATATATACGTATATATATATACACGTATATATATATATATATATATATATATATATATATATATATATATATATATATATATACGTATATATATATATATATATATATATATATATATATATATATATATATTATAAGTCAAAGTCAACTATTACGTAGTTACAACTACATGCACGTAAAAGAAACTGCAATGTACATATGATATATATGTGTATATTTTGTATTAGTTATTAGACCCATTTTATATTTACGTCTACTAAATACAAATTCAACTGCTAATATTCAGTAGAAGAATAAGTATTTTTGATCTTTTACTGTAGTAAAAAAAAATAAAGAATACAAAAATACTCTTTATTTTAAAAGTTTGTAGGGATTAACAATAAAATGTACTAAATGTATGACAGTTAGAATGCACACTATACAGTAAAAGTGCTCTGTCCGGGTTACATTGTTATGTATTAATATATTAGATTATTATTAATGCATTTAGGTTATGTATAGCTCATTTTATAATGTTTGTGTACTCCATATGATCTGCTCCCAATATAGCGTTTAGTTGGATTTACTGTATTTTATATGTTCATTTTAATTAAATCTACAAAGTAACTTGTAACCAGACGTCGAGGAGTAAAGTAGGTATTTCCCTCTGAAGTGCAGTGAGGCGGTATTAAGGAGCATTAATTAAATTACTCCAGGAAAGTATTTTAGTACCTCAAATTGTAGTACCGTTTCTGAGCAATGTATATATATATATATAATATGTATTAATATATATTATTAGATCATATAAATGTATATATATTAATATATAAAGTGTCGGAAACGTTATCCAAATGGTCACCACATCGTTTGAAGCCGAAACGCCGTCGAAAAAAAAGAAGAAAAAAAAACCTACCCGGCATCCGTCCTTCCATGACGTCACGGCCAAAATGGCGGACTGAGCGACTAGGCGGAAAAACAACAACAACAACAACTCAACTAAAGCGTTCGCGTCAAACAGGGACGCGCAGGGAGTGTACCGTGTCCGCCGCGGAGCTTTCATCGACCGGTCGACACGACGATGCGGAGCAGCGGGGGTTCCGGCGCGGCTCTCCCGGTGAACGATGTCGGAGCCGCGGGCGCGCGCCGCCGCCGCCGCTCCGGACTTCACTGAGCTGTGGAGGAACGTGTCCGTGCTCAGCGACGGGACGCACGAGCGCACGAGCGGGCCGCGGCACGTGGCCGGTGCGGCGGCGGCGTCCACCATGCGCACAGGTGAGGCGGCGCGGCGCTCGGTTAACCGACTCTGTTTGCACACGTGGAGGAGGAGGAGGGGCGGCGGCCATCGGGGGATCAAACACACGACATGTGTGGTGGTGACGTCACGCTAGCTATAAACTATTGTTTATTTTATTTTTATTTTTAATATGATATAATCTTTTATTTTTAATATGATATTATATTTTATATTGATATTTATTATTATTATTATTATATTAATATATTGATATTTATTATTATATAAAAATATTAATAGTATTGTTTATTTTATATTATTATTTATTTTATATTTATTTTAATATTATATTTAATATTATTGTTCATTATATATTTATATTACTTTTATATTATTGTTTATTGTATTTTATATTTATTTATATATACATTTTATTATGTTATTGTTTATTATGTATATATTTAATGTGATTATATTAATATATTAACATTATTGTTTAATATATATATATATATATATATATATATTTTTTTTTAATGTGATTTATATTAATATCATTATTTAATATTAACGTTTATTATATTTAATGACATGATTCTTTGGGATTCGATTGGTCGGTTGGTCATATTTTAACTGTTAGTTAATTATATTTAAGGTAAAAAGTTATTTCATATCTTTTTTAACGGTATAGGTCACAATATATACACAAAATATAGTTTTCTGGTAGTTTAATGAATACAAATATTTTTTTTTTTACATGAAATAAATCCTTGACAAATGATTTAAATTTAATTATGAACAAAATGAAGTAGTTTAATATGTGGACCGTTCAGCTGACTCAACACTTCTCAGAGCTGCAGAGTCCTCAACACCGGAGCCGGTACGCCGGCTGGAGCAGCGGAGACTCACCGGGCGACGTGGAGCCGACTCAAGACATCGTCTGGGACTCCACCTCGCCGACTTCAGCCGCTGCAGGTAGACCAGTGTGGACGGATTCTCTTTGTTATTCTATTTTATTCTATAAAAGAAAAGAAAAAAGCCTCCAGGTGTTGTACATTAGCGTTTCCTTATAGACTCAACACAGTGCATCTGTATGTTTATAAGTTATGTCACTGTGACGTCCACATCAAATAAATAAAGTCAAAGTCGTCACGTCTGAACGGAGCTGAAACGACACGCGTGTGAAAGAAACTGCAAAGTTTGGGTCACGCTTAATGTTCATTGTTTTCCTCTTTGTCTGTTTTCAGGGTCCAGGAACAGCAGATTTGTGGAAATATCAGATATCGTGAACCGTATTGCTCCAAAGGTCGTGGTTCCTGGTTTCCTTTCTCTCAAGCTTTAAGCTTCTTCACCTCCATATATATATATATATATATATATATATATATATATATATATAAATATATATATTAAATAAACTCTGCATCTTTTTGCTGGTGCCTTACACAGGATGTGAAGAGGAAGGCGGCTGAATCTCCTCTGCTGCAGTGGATCGGCGACAGTGCCGTCCCGTGGACGCAGGCCGCCCCGAAGCCGAGGGTCAGGAAGAGGTCCTCTCGGTGCGTTGGATGCGTTTATCGACCCGGAACCGTCCCGTTTTATTCCCGACATCGACAAACGCAACGTGCAAATATTTAACGTCATTCTGTTGACTCTCTCTCTCTCTGCAGGCAGAGCAGCGTGGACGACCTCCTGAAGCTCGCCCGGCAGTTTGACGAGAACATGCAGCAGGACCGGGAGACCTCGGAGCGGCTCGCCGCCGCCGCCGGCGACCTGAAGGCCCCGCCCTCGTCCGACCCGGTGGAGGCGGAGCTGCACGCCCTGTTCGACTGCTCCACGCAGAGGATCAGCGGCCGGCTCAGCCAGGGCTCGGCGGCGGCGGCGGCGTCGGCCCACTCTCAGGAAACAAAGCGGCTAACGTCGGCCGAACGGCAGCAACCGGAGCTCAAGTCGTCCGGCGGGTCCGCCCCCGCCGAAGGAAAAGGATCCTGCGGTTTTAAAGCGGACGACGACTTCGACGACGACGACTTCGACGACGACTGGGACGACGACGACCTCCTCGACGACTCCTTCGCGCCGGCGATGAGCGGCGACCTCGCCCCGCGGCGCGGCGCCGCAAAGGCGAACTCCGGCGCGTTCACCTCCGTCTGCGAGCCGCCTGCGCGCCCGAGGCCGAGCGCTCTGCAGGAGGCGTGTCCCGGGACGAAGACGTCCAACCGAAGCACTTTCAAGCTGCAGCCCAACCCGCACTTCCGGACGGCGAAGGCGTCGTCCGGCGTCGCCGCCGCCGCGAAGACCCGGTCCATGCCGATTCCGGACAAGACCGAGACCGAGACTAGCGTAGCGCCGGTCAGCTCGGACAGCTCGTGGGACGACGGGGTCGACGACGCGCTGCTCTGCCAGGCGTGCGACCGCGTGGAGCGGACCGGCAGTCAGAGCCCGGGCGGCCGGCGAGAGACGCCGGCGGGGAACGCCAAGCGCACCTTTGTGCGCTGCAACTCGCTGCCGGAGGGCGTCGGCGGGGAAACCGGGAGCTACCAGGGCTGGGGCGTGCCCATGAAAGGGGCCGACGGCCAGGCGGGGATGTCTCAGAGCCTCCCGGGGCGCCGCGGGAGTCTGGGCTCCTTCAACCGGCCCGACCCGAAGCCTCACCAGCCGGCCTTCAAGAGGGGCGTGGCCGACCCGGCAGCTGTGAGCAGCAAAGGTACAACGACGCCGCTCGTTAATAAATAAATAAATAAATAAATATATATATATATATCGATGTGTTGACCCCAAGGTATTAACTCCCATCTACTGTCCTCAGTACGTTGCTATGAGACTTCATATTGAGAAACAGATGTCACATGTTGTTCTTATAATCATTGGCAGTTCAGTACACACGCACACACGCACACACACACACACACACACACACACAAACACACACCAAAGCGAGTAAACACAGCGCAGCGGCTTTAATTTAGGCTGCTGTCAAAAGTCCAAACCTCAGGAAGCTTCATTGCCAATCAATTACTGATTTTCTTCGGGACATGGTGTGTGTGTGTGTGTGTGTGTGTGTGTGTGTGTGTGTGTGTGTGTGTGTGTGTGTGTGGGCGCGGGGGCGGGGCTTCACCGCGGGTTTCCGACTGGTTCTGGTTATGGTAGCGAAATGTTTACGTTATCAAATTAAGACCCCCGTTGTTCAAAGTCGTAGCGACGACACACAACGTCTGATTTAGGGCCTTTTTTATTTATTTCTTCTTCACATTTTAATTCTGCTTGTGACTCACATCCATCTTCTCTCTCTCTCTCTCTCTCTCTCTCTCTCTCTCTCTCTCTCTCTCTCTCTCCCCCCTCCCCCCCCCCCCCCCCCCCCCCTCCAGTGTTTGTCACGAGTCAGCAGCCGTTGAAATGCTCCGCGGCCGAGATCGGCAGGAAGAAGCAGGAGGCGCTGGCCCGGAGACGCCTGCGCCTGCAGAGCGCCACCAAACCGTAGACGGGGCTCGGGCCCCCGACTCAAACGCACCTTTTTTTTTTAAACAAAACCTCCTCTTCCTCCTCCTCCTCTTCATCACGTTACCGTGGTAGTAGTTGAGTGTTGAAGACGTCTCGTTGGATGAGCTGCTGGACGACATTAGAGAGATTTTTCATTTACATGCACTGAGTTTTAAATACTTCTGAATACTTGAATAACTTTTCCCAGGTGTGTGTTTTTTTTTCTTCCAGCATCTTTATTTTAGTTCTCTGCACATATTTTGCATTCATGTTTCTGTGCATGCGTTTGTTTAAGAGCAGTAAATAGTTCCTCTGTGTGTTTTTGATGAAACAGATTATGTGCCTTCTTCTTCTACTGACGCGTACTTCAAGGATTCAGTACTTTGTGATCAAAGGAGCGTTGCTTTAGTTAAATTAAGAGCCGATTGAAACACTACGGAATGAATGGATGTTCATGTTTTGTTCAGATTAGTTTCTTCTATGTTTTTGTTTTGCACAAGTCAGAATGAAGCGTCACGCTCTGAAGACGTGCCGCGACTTCCTGTGGAGGACTTGGTCCAGAAACGTTCTCCTCAGTTATCCGTCGTGATGTAACCCCAGAAGAAGTCATGATCGTCTCAGACTGTGAATAAACGGCTCCAATCGCAGCTTAAACTGGACTGACTGTGTTTTAATAACTCGCTTCTTCACAACCACAGACCGTTTTCTGCAACCAGTGAACAGGAACCAGGTCTCTGGTGTCGACCTGTCAATCACCTTGTAGCCCCGCCCCTAAAGCGTCCCCTGCTTTATGGTCTGTTTGACTCTAAATGACCATAATTTACTAAATGAACATCATGCTGTATTGAAGAAGACTTGAAACTAGAGATTGAGACATAAACTCATGTTTACAATGTTTACTGAGGGAATACATCAAGAGAAGTAGAGTCATTTATATAGACTTCTATACAACCAGAGGAGTCGCCCCCTGGTGGTCAGGAGAGAGAATGCAGCTTTAACACATGAAGCATATACTTCTATACAACCAGAGGAGTCGCCCCCTGGTGGTCAGGAGAGAGAATGCAGCTTTAACACATGAAGCATAGACTTCTATACAACCAGAGGAGTCACTCCCTGGTGGTCAGGAGAGAGAATGCAGCTTTAACACATGATGCATAGACTTCTATACAACCAGAGGAGTCGCCCCCTGGTGGTCAGGAGAGAGAATGCAGCTTTAACACATGAAGCGTATACTTCTATACAACCAGAGGAGTCTCCCCCTGGTGGTCAGGAGAGAGAATGCAGCTTTAACACATGAAGCATATACTTCTATACAACCAGAGGAGTCTCCCCCTGGTGGTCAGGAGAGAGAATGCAGCTTTAACACATGACGCGTATACTTCTATACAACCAGAGGAGTCACCCCCTGGTGGTCAGGAGAGAAAATGCATCTTTAACACATGAAGCGTATACTTCTATACAACCAGAGGAGTCTCCCCCTGGTGGTCAGGAGAGAGAATGCAGCTTTAACACATGAAGCATATACTTCTATACAACCAGAGGAGTCGCCCCCTGGTGGTCAGGAGAGAGAATGCAGCTTTAACACATGAAGCATATACTTCTATACAACCAGAGGAGTCACCCCCTGGTGGTCAGGAGAGAGAGGTAGTCATTTTCTCACGTTAAATTCTCTTCATCTTGTTTGAACCACAGATCTCGTTTCAGACGTTTAACTCGTTGACTTTGAGACGATTGAACATGAAATGCCGGCTCATATTAGGCATGTTTCGTGGCTCGTTCCCACAGCTCTCCTATTACGACGAACACGAGTCGTCCTTCAGCTCCGTGGTGCTGACGTGCGAGTCATGTGACCGTGGTGGAGTTCCTTTATAACTAAAAAAAAAAATCATAAAAGTGGTGTTTATTTGTGAAGATGGCCTCCAGAAGCTCGTGATTCCTGCAGAACTCTGTGCTCCCTTTATGACGCTCTGTCAGAAGGAGCTGAGGAACCTCAGAGGAGCTCTTCTTCTGAATCAAACAGCTGCAGAGGATTCTCTCTCGCACACACACACACACACACACACACTCTAGTTATTGGCATCCATTACTCCAGACCTGCACGTCTTGCCGGGCCGCTGACAGGTCGGAGCAGATCTGACGGGAGCCCCATTTTGCGAACGCTCAAATCTGTTCTCAACAAGTCTCCGCCTGTAAAGGACGACATTGTGGACATTGTGGACGTGCAACAGCCTCGGCGTGGAGCGCATTATTGTTATTAGACGTGAGGGATTATTTTAATATGAGGGCTAATTTGTCCTCCTGGCCTCTTATCGCGGCGCTCACCTGCTGAACAATGTTCCTCTTTGTAATCCCGGGAGAATTCCTCGGGCCCCTCCCCGGTCATTACGTGCCTGTGAGTTCCCAGGTGTGTGTGTGTGTGTGTGTGTGTGTGTGACGGGTGGTCTGCAGGTGTGTATATTAGAGTATTTATCCCATTCCGAGCACGTAAAAAAAGCCCCCATCCCTTGTAAATCAGACTGCAGGGGCAATTTGGCAACCGCATAAAAGGCCCCTGTTTTTTTTTATGACCATGATTATGGTTATGATGATGACTAGTATTTATTTCAACTATCTGATGAAACCCTCGGCTAAAGCCAACAGGTGTCGGAGCAGGTACAATATCGTGCTCGCTGAAGGATCCGCTGTAATGTCGCGAAGGAACATCGTCCGCCCGCCGAAAGCAGAAGAAAGAATCGTTTCAGCGGAGCCATCTCTGATTATTACAACGTCCTCTTTGTGGAGAGGGAGATGATTTATGGTTGCTAGTCAGCCGCGCGGCAGTAATTGCAGCGGCGGCGATTATGTTTCCATGGCACCTGTTTAAACTGTCTATTCTTATGTGAATGTTTTCTTTTCTTTTTGGGGGAAAGAGGGGGATTTTCAGCTTGAGACTGATGTGCGGAGACATTAATTTGAGTTGTGAAACGGGGGTCCGGGGGTGGTGTGGTAACAATTAGGGAAGAGGAGCGTTTATGATGGATGGGTTTGTGTTGCGTTATCTGATATATCAGGGAAAGTTTGCTCAGAACCAAAGCAGCACTTATTAATCACGCAAGAGTCTATTCAGCAATAAATACTCAAACACGTGTAGAAATACCTAAACATAATAATCATATATCATCCTAATGCAAAAAAGTAGACACACTATTCCATATAGGATGCTGTGCATGTCCATATTGAATGAATTGAGGCCGTTGGTCTGTGCTGGTTAAAGTATCTTCATGTGATGTCTCAAGAAAAGGTTCCTTCTCATTTTGTGTGTTTTCCAACTAAAGTCCAGCAACACGTGAATACACAAACACAGACTTTTCATAATAAACCTCCGTCTATGGTTGAGTTAGAGTACAAACTACTTACCGTAAAAGTCGGGTTACGAGCCGCTACTACCTTCGGTCAGTGTCCCCGTTAGCTCCCCGCTGTAGCCAGCTGGGGCTCCTGCTAGCGCTCCGTTACTTCCCCGCTAACTTCCGCTAGCTCCCCGAAAACCACCGAAGGTAGCGGGACCAGGCTCGACACCCGACTTGGGCAGAGGGGACGCGGGCAGTAGCAGCAGCAGCGCTAGCTAGCAGCAGCGATAGCTAGTGCTGCTCCTAGCTTGCTACAGCGGGGACACTGACCGGAGGTAGGAGCGGCTTGTAACCCGACTTTTACGGTATGTTAATGTTACACTAACATTCATCAGAGTCACAAAATGATGGGAAAATGAGTGAAGAATTTCGAATCAAATCGTACTTAGAGTCGAATACCGAGCCGGTGATTTGACTGACAGGAAACTAACATAACTATGTCCTGCCAAAATAACTATACCAAACTACCGTAAAGAGCGGGTTATAAGGCGCACCCTTTTATTAGCCGCATCTACTAAAAACACAAACAAATGTTTTATTTAATCTTAAACAAGCCGCGGTGGTTAATAAGCAGCTGTTGCTGCTGCTACTGAGTCGCTAGCTAGTGCTAGCTAACGCTCTCTAGCTAACGCTCGCTAGCTAACTCTCCCTAGCTAACTCTCCCTAGCTAACTCTCCCTAGCATGTCTCTGCAATTGCTG
The DNA here is from genome assembly GCA_038501785.1 of Myoxocephalus aenaeus. Lineage (NCBI taxonomy): Eukaryota > Metazoa > Chordata > Actinopteri > Perciformes > Cottidae > Myoxocephalus > Myoxocephalus aenaeus. Next base: position 23,608 of record JBAMJR010000727.1, on the reverse strand, counting down.
CTAAATTTAGAATCGGAAAAATCCACAAATTAGCCGCACCGACATTTAAGCCGCATGGGTCAAAGTTGAGGAAAAAAGTAGCGGCTTATAACCCACATTTTACGGTAGTCCCTGACTACCGACTTAACTAATCCAGCAGCGACACGCAGCAGAACAAGGCCGGAGAACCTCATGTGCACGCTTGTTCCCGAACGTCTTCTCGGTAGAACGACCACGATGATGCGAGCAAGCGGTTTCATTTCAACGTCCTCCGTCACTAAACTGAAAAGATCTCCAGCACCCGGTCTGAATCTGCAGGTGAAGCAAACATCAAACACACATTAGCCGTCTTTAGAAATACGAGCCGGGGAGAGGCGTTGGCCTCCGGGTGCCGAGCAGCCGATCGGAGACGGCGTCTCTAAACGCTGTTAGCGCCTCGCTGTGTCGGACTAATGCACATCGCACATACGTCACATTCTTTTTCTTCTTCTTCTCTGTTTGTGTATCCTCTCCATGTCTCACACACACACACACACACACACACACACACACACACACAGCGGCGCTGTGGCAGCAGCCTGTCAGCAGCGTAAATGACCTGTGAAGAGTTTCACGGTGCGTGTCATTAGGCAGCTTTAGATTTGTTTCAACAGCGCTTTACCTGAGGGCTCCATTCATGGGCCCCCAGGTATGACGTCCCTCCCCTCTGAGGGTGTGTGTGTGTGTGTGTGTGTGTGTGTGTGAGGGAGGGAGGGAGACAGTGATGGAAAACCCATGAGCATGATGGGGCAAGAGGCTCAAGTGTGTTGCCGGTCTACCGCTGCTGCCAGACTCTGTTGACAGAAACAGTGTTTTTACCTCACAGACCACAGTGACCTCGTTAGTTTGTGTGTGTTGTCGTGTTTTAATAAAAGGTTTAAGCTTAGTTTGTACACGTCGGCGTAATCAGGTGCAATCAAAGCTTTTCGGACGTTATAATGACAAATAGTTCTCTGATAAAGGAACGTTAGCACGTCTGAGGATTGAACAAAGACGGTCAATGCCTTTTTTTTTATGCTTCAGAAACAGGAGGTCTTTAAAATGTACATTTAAATACATATTTTGCAGCCAAATGAAACTGTTTACAGGATATTTGACCTGTTTTACTTGACCTGTTTCTTTACTGGGTTTGTATAAAGGACGAAAAAAGTGTATATGTATGAATAAAAACTTTTGTTCTGATTCACCAAAGTCACATCCGAACATCTGTGGGGTTAAATGACTGTTTTAGTCAGACTCCTCTGAGCCTTTGAAGAGAGCATCCAGTTACCCGTCATGAAGGGATGTCTGACAGCGAGGCCAAGCGGAGAAAATATTGTAAATACAGCGTACACTTAAACTGATATTGATTCTTCTTCACGGCAGTAAATTGCATCGCTCCATCTCCAGCAGTAATGCACTGAAGTGCTCGTATGAGGTCCAAACAAACCCAATCAGTTTGAAGCTGCTCTCACTTCTTGGTTTTAACGGTTCCTAATAGACACATTCTCTGTGCTGAACCTTTGACGTGCAGAGAGTTATCGATGCATGGCGTTAACACTGGAAGTTTAATGCTTTTAGTGTGAAAAAAAAACACCATATCTCAAATTTTGCAAGTCTGACAAGTGTTTTTTTTTATCCCCCGCCCCTCCACCCACCCGAGGCAGACATGACCTCTTATAATTTACGACGAGTTGATCAGCGGAATACTTTTCTAGGAAAATGAGTCACGTGGAGGTCAGCGTCACCCAGACGCAGCAGCGATAAGCAGCGAGGAGGTGTCTTGTTATTAGAATCTAAATCACCGCTGTGGAATGGAAGCAGCAACAGGAGGATTTATTAGACTCCGCTTTCCCAAAAACTCCACGTCTCGTACAGCGCTCAACCCGGGAATATCACTTTTTATCGTCTGCTCCATCCGACCCGATCCCGTATTGACATCCCGGCATCTCCGCGCTTTGTCGAGATGATAAGAGTCTGCAGACTCGACGTGTTTAGAGAAACGAGACTCTCGTGCACACGGCCAACACATATCCCTGTTGCCACATTCCTTTCGGCCTATATCTGCCAACACCTTTGCGCTACAATGACTTTGGCCCCTTTTTTTCTTCTCCCCCCCAGCCTGTAATAGTCAGCGTGGGCTGTAATGGTCTGTTGACAGGTTTAGGCTGAGGTAATTTTGTTGCCGGGTTTTACAGTGAGGTGCCAAATCTTCCCCCGAGGACGAGAGAAAAAAAAAGGGAGCAGGAGCAGATGCGGGGAAGCTAGCCGTTAGCTCCCCGATGCGCTCGTTGTTATTGGACGATTGTTGTGATAAAAGTTTGGGTAGAAAGCAAATTATTGTTATATCGTTGGCTTCCGCGTGACGTCGGGACTCGGAGGTAATTACGAGGGTCAGCTGTCGCTTTGCGGTACAGAAACAATGCGTTAGCGGCGGCGGCGCACATGCTGAGCGGCGCTAGCTGCTGGGAGTTGTGTGCTCTCGAGTTAAAATGGCCCCCGCTGTGCAGAGACACTGAATAAAGAGAGGCCAGCTGAGTGGAACTCCAGCTGCCGGACTAACACACACACACACACACACACACACACACACACACACACACACACACACACACACACACACACACACACACACAGTGGAATATAATGGAAAGCAGGACTGTTGGAGGCCGAGGGGTTCCCTGAGCAATGTGCAAAGCAGATCAGCCGTTCGCAGGATACACTATCACCTGCCAGCTGACCGTCTCCTGTGGGATGGAGGTCTCAGGGGTTCCCCCAGTGCTGCAAAGACACACACACACTCACACACACACACACACACACACACACTGGTCATGCTCGGGTCCCACTTGTGCCTGCATGCTGATCCAGGCGGTGGGATCGTAGTTGTTCTCGTTCTGATTTTCTATTTATGGAGCTTGAGTTTCTGTTTTGTCCTTTTTCTGTTTAGCCATGCTAAGCTACCTCGTTAACTTACCACTCTTTTTGTGGCCACATGCATTGTTTCCTGACCGTCTCAAACAGCGAGTGACCTTGTTACCCTGACGCACACATGTGGCTGTCTCTTTAAATGAACGGATTACATTGAACTTCATCACAAGGGTGGTTGCCGAGTGTGTGAACTCTCACTAAAGCTACAGCTCAGTCCTAATCTAAATTCCAATCTTGACATCTGACCTTCACACAGCTCCGAAAAGACGTGAGGACGAGCAGGACGGGAAACCTTTTAACTGGTTTTGAATGGTTTTAAATAACCCTGACCCTGAAACCATCATTCAAACATTCCAACGTCTAACGTAACAGTTCGTACCCACAAAGGTTACCTACAAAAAAATGCCAATTTCTGCTCGTTACGTGAACACAGTCTTTTCAAAATAAAGTTCCGTCTTCACAGGACACATCAGTTAGGTTTAGGCAACTTTCTGATTACGTGGATAACAAACACATTATGATTCTATATCGTTACTTCTACGAATGCTGGAGGAGAACACCACAAAAAGTACGTTGTTAGGTTTAGTGAAAAACTGAACAACCGACTACGAAATCGAACCAAAATGCAACAAACTACTTTACCGTTTTGCAACCAAAGTACTCAATTGCCTTTAAAATGTTTAACTTATTTGTGATACGTCAAAAGCACATATAACCCGTGACAAGATGATGAGTTTCCCTCGTAAAGTAAATCCCGATGCATGTTTGGTAGCATGGGAATGTGGTTCTGAAGGCCGGGGGTAGAAGAACAAAGCCCGCGTCTGGAGCCAGAGGCTGGTCCCGGTCCAGAGCTCAGCGCCGGCTGCTCATTACTCCCGTTTCCTGGCTCTGATAAAGAATGACGGAGAGAAGAGGTGCAAAGAGACTCGTGGACAAAAGATCAACGCTCTCTCACTCGCTCGTAAGACCCTAATTCTTTGTTATGTTCACCTTTTACATGTTTTTTGTTGCAGCCTCACACTCACAAACACGATGAACGCCGAGCAGAGCGGAGAGGAAGCGGATGCCAGCGCCGTCTTCTCCTCAAAGGCAAATTGGGAGTCCCCAGTCAAATTACTCGAGCTGTTTCCAAAATGCAAATACGTGTTATCGAATCAACAAAGCAACTAAAGATGCAAATCGAGAGATCCGTGCAGCTCGTTTAGCATCTGCTGGGAAAGGGAAAGAAATGAAACATTTCCATCAAGGCTCTGCAGCCGTGTTTTCTCCGCTGAGAGCGAGCAAAGATTTGTGTGTTTTGTTGTTTGATTCGTTTTTTTTTTTAAGTCTTCGCTGGAGGAATCGGGACGCTTCAGGCAGCGTGGGAATTTTGCAAACGCTGAACGCAACCGTTGGTGTGTGTCGGTTAAAGCAGTCGCCAAGTTTGCAGGATGTGAAGAGAGAGGGTGGCAACAGGGGAGACACCTGAGCCACGCGGAGGGTTCGTCCATACGACCGCTCCACCCAGAGAGCAGCTCGTGGTAAATGTTGGTGGTAAAGAGTCCAAGGAATTCATCGTTCACGGTTCTGTTTTCTTTTCATGCATAAAGAGTGATTCTTTTCTCTTGACTGGGAGGGAAGATGCAATATTAATACTGTAGTACAACACAGTCTCAAGGACTCTTCTTGATTACTATTGGTTTTATGGACAGGGACGCCCATTTTTGCGTGTCCCTTGCCACAACCATTAATTGGGGTCGAGCTGAATAGTTAGGTTTAGACAACTAAACACCAATAGTTAGGTTTAGGCAACTAAACCACCAACAGTTAGGTTTAGGCAACTAAACACCAACAATTAGGTTTAAGCAACTAAACCACCAATAGTTAGGTTTAGAGAACTAAACCACCAACAGTTAGGTTTAGGCAACTAAACCACCAACAGTTAGGTTTAGGCAACTAAACCACCAACAGTTAGGTTTAGGCAACTAAACCACCAACAGTTAGGTTGAGACAACTAAACCACCAACAGTTAGGTTGAGACAACTAAACCACCAACAGTTAGGTTGAAACAACTAAACCACCAACAGTTAGGTTGAAACAACTAAACCACCAACAGTTAGGTTGAAACAACTAAACCACCAACAGTTAGGTTTAGACAACTAAACCACCAACAGTTAGGCCAACAGTTCGGTTTAGGCAACTAAACCATCATCAGTTAGGTTTAGGCAACTAAACCACCAACAGTTCGGTTTAGGCAACTAAACCACCAACAGTTAGGTTTAGACAACTAAACCATCAACAGTTCGGTTTAGGCAACTAAACCACCAACAGTTAGGTTTAGACAACTTAACCACCAACAGTTAGGTTTAGGCAACTAAACCACCAACAGTTAGGTTGAGACAACTAAACCACCAACAGTTAGGCCAACAGTTCGGTTTAGGCAACTAAACCATCATCAGTTAGGTTTAGGCAACTAAACCACCAACAGTTCGGTTTAGGCAACTAAACCACCAACAGTTAGGTTTAGACAACTAAACCACCAACAGTTCGGTTTAGGCAACTAAACCACCAACAGTTAGGTTTAGACAACTTAACCACCAACTGGTCTTCTGGTTGTTGTCCTCTTTGTTGCACCCGTCCACCAATAGTCGTCTTGTTAGATATTGTAAAGTGCGTCAGTGGCTCTCACGGTTGCTTCACCACATGGATGCATTCAATCTGAGTCGACCACAAGGATTCCAGTTAACTTTTCATCTGCATTATTTTTGTGCTCAGCCACACGGAAAAGAAACCTGACAGTTTGTGTCCATGTACGCACAAAAACCAATAGGTTGCATTTCGTGACTATTTCACAAACTGCCATGATCCTGGGTTGTGTAGCAACGGGTCGTTACTTCGGGGCCTCTAAGTATAAATTGGCAAAAATGAGCGCAGTGAGTTAGTGTTGAGTTCCTCTGATAACGGCAGACAGACGGCACAGTGTGGGGGCCGATGGGGAAGACAGAAGCCATGAATCAGCCGTGGCTCTACAGCATCGCAGACGCACGAGGAGCGCCGGAGACATTATTTATAGAGCTCGTTCAAAGGGAAAATGCATGAAGGTTGTGTTTGCTTTTAATCTCGTTTTTGGCCACGTCTTTGCAGATAATCGGCACAGCTGTGATGTTTCTCCACCGGACATCTTGGAGAGGCTAAAGAAGTGTTTAGATGGCACTTTTTACTTTCATCTGTTAGCGAGGTTTTAAAAAAATCACAAGATAATTTGTCAGTTTAGGAATAGTGACTGTGAGAGAAGATTTTACGCCGTAAATGGCGGATCCAGCCAGAGCCTCTAGAGACCGTCTACACGTCTGTTTATGGACCTAAATGCACCCACAGTGGACACATTTAATGAGTGAGAACCCCGGATTTAAGCGGGATATCGTGTCCGGTAATGAGAAGAACTGTGTGGCTGAGGGGGAGACTCCTCTGGTTGTATAGAAGTCTATGCTTCATGTGTTAAAGCTGCATTCTCTCTCCTGGCCACCAGGGGGTGACTCCTCTGGTTGTATAGAAGTCTATATAAATGACTCTACTTCTCTCTTGATGTATCCCCTCAGTAAACATTGTAAACATGAGTTTATGTCTCAATCTCTAGTTTCAAGTCTTCTTCAATACAGCATGATGTTCATTTAGTAAATTATGGTCATTTAGAGTCAAACAGACCATAAAGCAGGGGACGCTTTAGGGGCGGGGCTACAAGGCGATTGACAGGTCGACCTCAGAGACGTATACGGCGTCTCTACGCCACAGATATGGTCACTTCTATTCATCGGATGCAAAAAACTGAACACGTCGAGCTTTGAATGCAAACACTTCCATTAATTAAATATGCGACACAGTTTTGCCTCAATAAGAAACAGGGAGAAGTCCAATAGTTTAATCGTGTATTTCGTAACTGAAACAGATCATATTGCTGCATTAAGCCTAATTTATGCTTCTCCGTCAGGTCGACGGCGTACCTACGCCGTAGCTACGCGTCGCGTTGACGCCGACCGCAACGCTGTGATTGGTCCGCTCAGAACGTAATTTCCGGCGGTTGCTCTTTCCGGTTTGTCTTCCTACACCGCTATTTTTAAAGTTCTTGTAGACCGGTAGTAACAATGGACCAAACAGAGGAACGAATCATCGAGGAGGTCAGGAAATACGACCACCTTTATAACTTTTCTTCGAGGGACTACAAAGACTGCAAAATGACATTAAACTCATGGCGAGAAATCGCGCAAAACACAGCCACACAGGCACACCCCCCTGGCGGCATGGCGGTTAATTGCAGAGCAACGCGGACCCTCGACGCAGAACTTCGAATGCTCAACGACGGCGTCACGTGACGGAGAAGCATGAATTAGGCTTTACGCCGGTCTGGACACACAACATGTGACCCGCCGCTAGTTTAGTCTATCAATAGTGTTGAAACGTGCCTGTCACACATGCCACCTTGACATATAAGGCCTGTTTACATGCTGCTAACACACACACACACACACACACACACACACACACACACACACACCAACCAACCGCCCACACACTAAAGGTTACCAGGCCGGGATTTTAATCTACATGTGAAATGTGCTTTCCTACGCTGCTTCTTCTGTCTAGTCAGCGATCTGGCTATTGCCCCCGTGATTCAGAGAGCCTCACTTTATTGATTGAATGAGTTTCAGTCTGGAACACACACACACACACACACACACTGGTGACTTTGTTGCAAATGGAGGGAGAGAGAGGGATGAGTGTCAGGCCTGGCGTGATGGGCGAACATCAATCATTGCTTGTCAGCCTCGCCTTTTCCCCTCCACCCTAAACCCCCCCACTCTTCTTCTGCCTGACTGATCAGCCTTTGTTTTGAATGGCATGTGTGTGTGTGTGTGTGTGTGTGTGTGTGTGTGTGTGTGTGTGTGTGTGTGTGTGTTCCTGCCTGTTCAGATTCACACTGGAGGTATTTCAAGCAACAACAAAGGGCATTAAAAGGTTTTTATGAACTCTTACCTCGTCATCAAAGAGGAAGAGCGTCCACCGCACACAGCAGCGTCTCTTTTCGGGTCTTCAGGGAGTTTCACTGCATGTGTGTGCATTTTTTTTTTTAAATAAAAGTTGCATAAAGCCTTTTATGGCCGCAGAGGAAGTTTGGTAGACTCGAGTCTGACGACTACCGTAAAAGTCGGGTTACAAGCCGCTCCTACGGACGGTCAGTGTCCCCGCTGTAGCAAGCTAGTAGCAAAGTTAGCGGAGAGCTAGCGGAAGTTAGCGGGGAAGTAACGGAGCGCTAGCAGGAGCCCCAGCTGGCTACAGCGGGGAGCTAACGGGGACACTGACCGAAGTTAGTAGCGGCTCGTAACCCGACGTTTACGGTACAAGTTAGAAAATGAAAGAAGCCGACACAAGAATAAACTATTTTGACGTTTTGAAGCCTCGAGTTCGCCGAATTAGCCGTCGCCATCTTGGATTTTGGCCGTCGCCATCTTGTTTTTTTGCAACCAGTGAACAGGAAGTGAGCCTATCTGGACTGAGGAGGAGTGACGTAAAGACGCCGTACACGCCTCTGGTGTCGACCTGTCAATCACCTTGTAGCCCCGCCTTAAAGCTTTTAAATGGTCCAATATTGAAAACTAGTTTTCTCCTTAAAGTAAGGGTGTTTAATTAATTTAAATAAAATAAGATCTGTCAGTGTAGTGACAGAACAGTTTCCTTCTTTTCACAAGATATATTATTTCCCTCATAAAAATCCTGAAACATCTCGATTCAAAACAGGTTGAAATACAGTTTTTAAACAAAACATTCACGGCTCAATTGTAACAGAATGAAATGATTAGATGGAGCTTTATTTATTTGTTGCGTCTCTCCCTCCGTGTTTTCCGTCTCCGTGTCCGTCTGACTCTCTGTGAGCTTCATGCTTAAGATTTCAGAGAAACTGGAGGATAAGAAGACATCCGGAACTAATAGACTTTCCAAAAAACTTGAGCTCAGAATATCACGATTTATGAATCGGCCCGGGACAAGTGCTGCGTGTGTTTGTCAGGGAATCATATATTTCTTCTTTTCCCCCTTTTTTTTTAGGAAAAATGTATTTGGCCCTCCACCAATCACTGGGAGCGTGTTCTCTTCATGTCGTGCCAAAAGCTACAGCGCTCCTCTCTCTCTGCCGGGCGATCCGACGCTATTTGTTATTACGCTTTGTTTTGTGTGCAGAAAGCCCCAGAGTGTCTTATGGGTAATGGGTGCCAGGGGCTGGGGATGTGTTTTCAATTACCACTTGGTAGAATGACTGATGGCGAGACAATCAAGCACAGAACTGCAGTGTGTGTGTGTGTGTGTGGGGGGGGGGGGACTATGTTTGCATGTGCAAACTGCTTTGTGTGTGTCTCTGTGTGTGTGTGTGTGTGTGTGTGTGTGTGTGTGTGTGTGCACGCCTTGCATCTGTGTTTTTTTATGTGATCTGTGCTCTGATTTTTCCCATATTCCTCTTTCAATCAGCGGCGTAAGGACCAAAGTCGGGGATCCTTCCAGCCGAAACACCAAAGCTAGAAGAAAAAGACCAGAAGAATTATCGCTTTTATCTATTAAATTCCCCAAATGGTCCTCAGGGATCCGCCCCTCCCCCTCCGCTCCCCTCCCACACATTTGGTTTCGTGCCAGAAATAAAAAAAAGGATATGCAACCGAAAAACAAATGCATCAAATATAGGGGAGCCCTGGTGGTCTGCTCTGCAGGACTGTCCTCATAAAACCTGAACCGAGGACGCTCGGCTTTAAGAACAACAACTATTGTGGAACATCCACTTAGCCTTCCTCTTGTGTTAGCTGTTGCGCACTTGGACACAGGAGATCCAGGCGTGCATGGTTGTTTAAGAATGTCTTTACTCAACAGGAGCAAGAGTACAGAAACACACTGAAAAGTACAGAAACACACTGATCAGCTCCACACTACGTACTTCATGCTATTCTAGACCAATCTGAATAGAACGATTTCTTATACATATATACATATCAGCTTATATTATCACTAACAACTTCATTCACACTGGCGACATTCTACACATTCACACAACTGTCATTCTCACAGGCTACAGATGGTTACTACGGTTACTAGCTAGCTAAGCTAAGTGATTAATTCTATTCCAGACACGTCATGACATTCAACTTCCAAACTGACATACATTCATATTTGCCTTCCAAACAGTTATGCCCATGTGTCGCTACATTTATACCATTTAATCACTTTCACCCACCTGAAAAGTACAGAAACACACTGATCAGCTCCACACTACGTACTTCATGCTATTCTAGACCAATCTGAATAGCGCGAGCGCAGCTTTTTCCCTCGCTTTTCCCCAAAGGACCCCTGAGCTGACCCAAGTCTGCCTGAACTTAAATCCTCGTAACCAACATTAACCTCTCACGTCATTCAAACCTCCCTTGCAGATAAACAAACAGATGCCAGGTGAACAAACAAAACAATTAACAATCAATAAAAATAATAAACAAATGAGAATATGGGGGGGGGGGTTCATGTCCAGTTCTTCTTACAGTGTCCAATGTTAATGTGGGCCCCACACTCTCCCCTCCAAAATGAATGTCGACCCGACGTTACAGATTTCCCAGAGTACTTGAGTCTTCAACTGGTGAGTTATGGCAGTAGGCTCTATGGGAGTCAGTCTTTCGAGATACTTTCTGCATAACAACAGTCTTTGACATGACATTCATCTCCCGCTTATGTCACGTGTTAGCAGCAGACACCACTGGCCGGGTGATATCTGAAGTGCTATTCCGCTACTCATGCGGCTATGTATCCTGAACTGAAAGGTTTTGACCTTATTTTCTACCCCATAACCCATCACACAGACCCACATGCAATACTGTATGTTTCACATATATCCCAGTATAGTTATTCATTGAAGTGGTCTGAGCTCTAGTACTCTCCTTATTGACACTCATGGACTTAGGTACTCTGACGTATTAACTTCCCAAATTCAAATTCTAGGCAAAACACTTATTAACACTTGTCTCATGTTACTCTATCACAACTAACAAATCAAACATATAACTATGAACTTGTTTTTCTTCTTCCCTTTACTTGTGTCTAGGTGTGACTGATGGTTGACCTAATCTGTTGTATTTAAGTGTTTCGGGTGGATTTCTTTGTCGTGAAGGATATTTTCTGGTGGAAGCTGATGGCAACTCAGGATCACTCTCGTCTGCTTCATCAGATGACGGCACCTGTTCAGTGTTGACCTCATCTGCTTCGTCAGATAACTCCTCTTGCTCAGCTCCATCCGTTTCTCCATGCTCCACCTCTGGTTCCATCCTTTCTTCTTCACCCTCTCCTGGACCCTCATCTGCTTCACCAGTTTGCTCCAGTTCTCTGACAGCTGCTTGTGGCTGGAATTCCTCTGCATTCGCTCTCAGCTGGCTCCTAACGTGTTCATGCAGTTCTGCGGGTCGTGTGGTGATGAATCTCCAGTTACTTTCATCCTCTGAGCTACTTTCAGAGTTCCTGTCCTTCTGCTTTTGCTGCCTTTTCTTTGTTTTACTCGTTTTTGACTTTGTCTTTTCCATTTTCTCTTTCTCTTGTTGATCCTCTTCAACAGGCAGAAAGTCACAGGGCAGTAACAGGTTTCTGTGCAGTACTCTGATCTTTCCTGGGCCTCGCTCAGGCTGTACAACGTAGACAGGACTGTCCTTGTGTTTTCTGTCTGTTATCACATGGATTTTTTCTTCCCAATATGATCTCAGTTTTCCAGGTCCGCCTCTGTCCTTGAAGTTCCTCACCAGTACTCTACACCCTGGCTGTAGCTCTGCTCCATAAGCTTTCTGGTCATACTGCTTCTTAGCTCTACTTTTCTCCCTCTGGACTGTCTGCGATGCTAGCCTGTATGCCTCCTGCATCCGTCTTCTCCACTTAGTCGCATATTCACTGTGAGAAGCACCCTGGTCAGTTGGTTTCAGGCCAAACATTATATCAACAGGAAGTCTGGGGTTCCTACCATAGAGAAGGTAGTATGGGGCATATCCTGTTGCTTCACTGCGCGTACAGTTATACGCATGCACAACTTTAGCTAAGGAGTTCTTCCAGTCTGACTTTGCGTCTTCCGTCAGATTTCTGAGCATAGAAAGGAGTGTTCGATTAAACCTCTCCACCTGACCGTTTCCAGCTGGGTGGTAGGGTGTTGTGCGTGAACCTTGGATGCCACAGTATTCTTCGAGCTTGGAGAACAGTTTATTCTCAAATTCCCTGCCCTGGTCATGATGCAACTTGGCAGGAAATCCAAACTTGAGCACAAAGTCGCCAAATATCTTTTCAGCTGCAGTTTTGGCTGACTTGTTGGTGCATGCGTATGCCTGTGCGAAGCGTGTGAAGTGATCCATCACAACTAGGATATATTCATATCCTCCCTTACAGCTTTCCAGATGCAGGTAGTCAATTGAGACCATCTCAAAAGGGTAGGTGGTCACTATATTAACCAGTGGTGCTCTGGTTGGCTTGTTCGGACGCTTCCGCTTGAGGCAGCTGCACACCTTGGTCACATAGTGCTCCACATCTCTTTGCATATGAGGCCAATAGAATCGATCTCTGATCAGGCTGAGCGTTCGCTCCACGCCGAGATGTCCCATTTCCTCATGTAGCTCCCTGTAGATCAGCTGACGGAATGCTGCAGGTAACACTAGTTGAGCTCGAACCACTGACTTCCTATACAGGATACCATCTTCATTGACGTACAGCTTGTTTTTCTCCCTCACTAGAACAGAGATGTCATTGCGTCTGTCTCTTCCTCCCAGATGAGGCCACTGTCCTGTGAGGACATAATCTCTCACCTTGCCAATGACTGGATCATTCTCTTGTGCTTTCTTTAGGTTTTCAATGGACACTTCTGCCACTGGCGATGTTACTTGTTCTCTTTCTACATCATTGCATGCTGTAGTGATGGTGACTGGACACATCCAGGGCTCATGCTCGTGGGATTCCAGTTGCAGTGCCTGGGTGACAGTTGTTATCACCTCGGGCTCCATTTCCTGGGTACATGTGTGGATGTATTGCTCCATGTCAAGCGGCATCCGCGACAAACCATCAGCATCTCCATTAGCTTTTCCAGGCCGATATTTGATTGAAAACCGAAAGTCTGCTAATTCTGCAATCCACCTGTGTGTTGTGGCATTCAACTTTGCCGTTGTCAATACATAGGTTAAAGGATTATTGTCTGTGTAGACCACGAAAGATGGTGCATAGTACAAGTACTCCCTAAACCTTTCACAGATTGCCCACTTCATGGCTAAAAACTCTAGCTTTCCAGAGTGGAGGTGGTAGTTAGTTTCTGGAGCAGTTAGTGTTCTTGACCCATAACCGATGACAACCAACTTGCCTTCCTGCCTCTGGTATAGTACTGCACCAAGCCCCTGCTGAGAGGCATCACAGTGCAACACAAACGGTTTCTCAAAGTCTGGGTAACCTAGGAGTGGTGGACGCAAAAGGTGATCTAGAAGCTGGCAGAGCACATCCTGATGTTGTTCTGTCCAGATGACAGGCTGGTTTGAGGATAGCTGATCTGACCTCTTACGGTTTCCCTTGCTTCTAGTTGCATTTGGTCCTTGAACTCGACTACTTGGTGTTTTCTCAGTTGACAGCAGACGGTACAGTGGCTTGGCTATGCGTGAAAAGTTTGGGATGTATGGCCGGTAGTAGGACAGGAATCCTAACATTTTCCTCAAGTCGCCGACAGTCTCAGGTTTGCGATCTTTTAGTGCCTGTACTGGTGCTATTTCTGTTGGATCCATGCAATAGCCATCTTTTGATACAATCTTCCCTAGGAATCTCACTTTGTCTTTAAACACTTCACACTTTTTAGCTGTCAGCTTTACTCCATGTGCTTGATAACGACGCAGCACTTCTCTCAAGTCTTGAAGATGTTCCTCAAAGGATTTACTGTGGACTAGATTGTCATCCAAATATGGCTGTGATGTTTCATCTCTGAGACCAGTAAGGCATTCCTCCATACTGCGCTGGAATTCTGCTGGAGCTGAGGACAGGCCAAAGGGGATCCTTACCCACTCATATAAGCCCCAAGGTGTAATAAAAGCGGTAAGTGGACGGCTACTCTCCTCTAGGAAACCCTGATGGTAAGCCTTGCCCTGGTCCAGCACAGAGAACCACGCACTTCCACTCAGGCTGTTTAGCATGTCTTGCACTCTGGGAATGGGGTGCCGATCAGGAATGGATTTTTGATTCAGCTCCCTGTAATCCACACACAAACGCAAACTTCCATCTTTCTTACGCACACAGACTATTGGTGAGGAGTATGGGGACCGGGATTTCTTTATCCATCCTCTATTTAGTAGATCCTCCAGATACTCTTTCACCTCCTTGTGAAGCGGTTTAGGTACAGAGATGTAGGTGCGTCTTACCGGAGTTGTGTCACTCAGTCTGATTTTCAACTGCAGAGATGGGATACATCCTACATCATTGTCATCTTTTGAAAATGCAACACATTCTTCCCGTAGCATTTGTCTCACTTTTTCCTGCTGGTCTGCAGTCAGGTGATCTACTGACACTTGAGGGTCCCATACACCTTGTTTGACTGTGTCCCTCTGTCTGTTTTGTTCTTGGCGCTTCTCAAGACTGTTGGATGGTTTTGCTGTGTTTTCATGACACGCTGTTCTGACTGTGGCATCACTAGCATTTGCTGGTCTTACATCCACTGGATAGATAGCTTTGACTTGTTGCAACTGTCCCAACACTGTGCGAGGGGTGAGAGTAATGTCATGGTTGCTTCCATTAGTGACAGGAATAGCCACTCTTGACCAATTTCCTTTCTGCAGGCAGATGACGGTGTCGGTAATGTTCAACCCCTCTGGCCACTTTGGAATCTCCTCAGGTTCAAAAAGAACTTCCTGTTTCGTGGAGAGGGGACCTGTCCTAATACTACACTTCACTTCTCTGGTCTGTCCTGCTGGAATCACTGTCTTTAGCCTCCCAACTTTCACTACTCCTTCCCTGTCATTCTGATCATGGCTCTGCACCAGATGGATCAACACATCTGCTTTTTTACAGTCAATGGAGAAAGCTTCTTTAACCACAGCAGGTGTAATTTCTGGATGCTGCTCCATTCCACTCATTACCAGATGCTCGATTACATTGTAGCCAATAATCGGTGGGTCTGCTACGCCTGGCTCGTTAGAAACAAGCACTGGCACGAGGAGCTCTGGTTGAGGACCCTTACTTGATGCCAACTTGAACTTCAGCTCAACCCAGCCAGCAAAAGGGATGGGAGTTTGATTTGCCGCTTGGCCAACAAGAGTCTCATCCTCACCCAAGAGTTCATTCATGCTCCGTAGCCGGATATGTGGGAGACAGCATTTCCTCCATTTCTCGTTGATGATTGTGACTTGTGAACCTGTGTCCCACAGTCCTTGTGTTGCTACTCCCTCAAAGAAACAGTCCACCATGCATTTTTTTCCGATAAGGGCTTTCAGCTTGGCTTGCCGACGTAATGAGAGATGGCTGGCATAAGTAGCACCAACCGTCTGTTCAGTCTTCCCACTTTTCTCCAGGTCCGCCTCCAGCTGCCTGATACGGTCACATAACAGCTCGTGCACTTTTTCATCTGGGTCCGCTTGGCTTGGAGTTAATACTTTTGGAGGTGCGACTGTTTGGATTGTCACATTCAAGCGGTCAGATTTTCTTTCTGCTCTACAGCCTCTGGAGAGGTGCCCTGTCTGACCACACTTAAAGCAGTGTTCACACTGATCACCTGTTCCCTGCTCCTGACACGCTCTACATCCTCTCCTAGTACTAACTCTTACTTGGCGTCTGGGCCCTTGGGGGTTAATTAGGCTTTTCTTTATTTCTGCCATTTCTTCTCTCAGCAATCTGACTGTTTCATAAAATTCTGAGTCTCTTGAACTGGTGACAGCAAGTGTTTTATAACTCTTTGGCTTCACGACTTCTGCAGACTGCTCCTGAACCCCAACTCTGGCTTTGACTGCACCCTGATGCTGCGAACTGGTCTGCATCTCTGTCTGTAGTTCATTCACTTTTGGTGATTTATTGCTAATGTTCCTCCTTTGTTTAGACTGTCTCTCTGATTCTACACTAGCTGCTTCATTCATCCTGTCGATGAGTATTTCGTCTGTCACGTTCTGTTCATCAAGATAAGGCTTAAGCTGAAACTTAATGTGGTCGCTTAACAACCCAGTACTAACTGACCTCAAGAATTTCTTCTGGATTAGCTCAGGACTGTATTGTTCATCTGACTCTCCCTCTCTTGAAGCAAGTAAAAGCCTTTCTTTCAACTCAATGGCTCTAAAGAGGAAGTTTTGAGGGGACTCACGACTCTCTTGTGTTATATTTACTAGCCTGTGATATAGGTCAGTAGAGCTGTCCTCTTTAAAGTGTCCCTTTAAAATTGATTTCAACTGTAGCAGGGTAAGGTCACTTTTAATCTCAAGCATATCTCGAATACTCAAACCTGGATTGATTGACTTGATCACAGCCTCCATGACTTCAGCTTCGCTGTGTCCTCTGCTCAGGCCTCTATCAATCTGGTGTTTCAGGTTTGTGTATGAGAGTCTGTCTTTCTGTCCCTTTTCCCCAATCTGGCCACAGATCTTGAATTCTCTCCTAATGGTCACTTCCGGGGGTCTATTCACAGGTGTAAATAACACATTTGGTGAAGCTGGACCTGGTCTTGAAGGTGTCCTGTTCACTCTGTCATTCAGCCTCTTAACTTCATCACGTAGAGCTTGACTAGTTAGCTGGAGCTGTGAGTATCTTTCAGCCAAACTCCCTTCATCAGTTGCTTTCTGACTGTCTTGCTCTGTACTTTCCTCATTTTCAGCATTTCCCGTATTTTCATGCATTTGCTCAACTGTTTCCAACATTGTCCTTAGGAAATACATTGCAATTTCCTCATCTTCATCATCAATGACATTGTCCATAGATTCGGTTATTAATCTGATTAACGCTCGTCTTGTTATGACATTTCCACGTGGGATTTTAGCTCTATGACACACCTCTTTGAGCTGATTCAGCTGCAGCTCCCACAGTGTCTGAGACACGATCTCTGCCAACTCTTCAAGCTCCATGGTCTCAGGTGAAGCCACGCCCCCACAGCTGCGCGCGAGCGTCTCTGTAGCTGCGCGCGCACGTCTCCTCAGCTCGCGGACGTCTCCAGCTCGCGGACGTCTCTGTAGCTGCGCGCGCACGTCTCCTCAGCTCGCGGACGTCTCCAGCTCGCGGACGTCTCTGTAGCTGCGCGCGCACGTCTCCTCAGCTCGCGGACGTCTCCGTAGCTCGCGGACGTCTCTGTAGCTGCGCGCGCACGTCTCCTCAGCTCGCGGACGTCTCCGTAGCTCGCGGATGTCTCCGTAGCTGCGCGCGTCTCCTCAGCTCGTAGAAGTCGCTGTCAAATCCCGCTTCTTGTCATAATGAACCAGACGTTAATCTTCCCAGCGGTGCCTCCAATATTTGTTGCGCACTTGGACACAGGAGATCCAGGCGTGCATGGTTGTTTAAGAATGTCTTTACTCAACAGGAGCAAGAGTACAGAAACACACTGAAAAGTACAGAAACACACTGATCAGCTCCACACTACGTACTTCATGCTATTCTAGACCAATCTGAATAGAACGATTTCTTATACATATATACATATCAGCTTATATTATCACTAACAACTTCATTCACACTGGCGACATTCTACACATTCACACAACTGTCATTCTCACAGGCTACAGATGGTTACTACGGTTACTAGCTAGCTAAGCTAAGTGATTAATTCTATTCCAGACACGTCATGACATTCAACTTCCAAACTGACATACATTCATATTTGCCTTCCAAACAGTTATGCCCATGTGTCGCTACATTTATACCATTTAATCACTTTCACCCACCTGAAAAGTACAGAAACACACTGATCAGCTCCACACTACGTACTTCATGCTATTCTAGACCAATCTGAATAGCGCGAGCGCAGCTTTTTCCCTCGCTTTTCCCCAAAGGACCCCTGAGCTGACCCAAGTCTGCCTGAACTTAAATCCTCGTAACCAACATTAACCTCTCACGTCATTCAAACCTCCCTTGCAGATAAACAAACAGATGCCAGGTGAACAAACAAAACAATTAACAATCAATAAAAATAATAAACAAATGAGAATATGGGGGGGGGGGTTCATGTCCAGTTCTTCTTACAGTGTCCAATGTTAATGTGGGCCCCACATAGCTTTCTGTTAGCATCTCTTGTGTTAGCTTTCTGTTAGCATCTCTTGTGTTAGCTTCCTGTTAACATGTCTTGTGTTAGCTTTCTGTTAGCATCTCTTGTATTAGCTTTCTGTTAGCATCTCTTGTGTTAGCGGGTTGGTTTTGACCCATGTCTTAAATCAGCTGTAAAATACACTAAAAACAATTATCTATCATCCAATGTGTTTCTCATCTCTTGTTTACCTTGTTAGGCTTCCTTATCCATGAACATATTGTTGTATGTTTTAATATTTTTGGTGTGGGCCTCTGGGCCTTTTCTTTGTCAGGATACCTCCATTTCAATTAAAGAAATGGTAAAATGAACCTCAAAAGGTTGTTGTGTTACCTGACTATTACTGAGGGGTATTAGAACACATCTCTTAAATAAATTCTTTAAATTTAAATTGTATTTATTTTTTTCATTTTAATATTATTAACTCAAATCAATCGGTCAATTTCGACCCATATATATTTACTTCAAGAAAAAGGCTAAAAAGTCATTTTTTCAGCAATAGAACTTTAATACAAACACAAAATGAAAAGCAGAACAAGTCATAACACAAAATATAGATTTGCAATGTGTTTGTTTTATTTAGTTGAAATAGAGGTTCCTGGCAAAGTCACAAAGCCTTGATGTAATAAACACATTTATGTGGTTCTTTTATGGATTTAAAACCTAAAACGGGTCATGCCGAAGGTTAAACCGGCTTCTACGTTTCAGAAATCCTTTCTCGAGGGCCATGAAGTCCAGGATGTCCCTCATGAGGGTTTCCACCTCCTGGTGGACGGGAACAGAGTCCCCGAGTCCCCGCTGCCTTATGGGCCCGCTGCCGTATGGGCCCGCTGCCTTATGGGCCCGCTGCCTTATGGGCCCGCTGCCTTATGGGCCCGCTGCCTTAAGGGGCCCGCTGCCTTATGGGGCAAGGAGCAACGCCCGGGACCCAGATGGAGCCCATGAATGATTCATCACAGGTAAGGTAGTTCACAGCAAAACCAGTCACAACTCCAAGGTGTGCGATACGTGAATAATGAATTATCGTTGCATCTGGGAGTTCTTTGAGGAAGAATTACGTTTTCTGTGCAGCTTAAAAAAAAATAAAAGCATCTCACCCCAACAACACAACGTGTTCTACTCCAGCTAAAAGCCAAACGCACACTCCTGTGAACACACACACACACACACACACACACACACACACACACACACACACACACACACACACACACACACACACACACACACACACACACACACACACGCTGTGGGAGAGGGAGGCCATATTAGAGCAGCGTATTGTATATTTATGAGGCCACGTAATGCATTGCATTTACTCCATATTCATTTGAAATATTAAAGACCTTCACCCTCTCTCTCTCTCTCTCTCTCTCTCTCTCTCTCTCTCTCTCTCTCTCTCTTTCTCTCTCTCTCTCTCTCTCTCTCTCTCTCTCTCTCTCTCTCTCTCTCTCTTTCTCTCTCTCTCTGGCGACCGACGACACAATGCGGGACCACAAGTTTTATGGAGTGAGGATGGAAATAAAATGAGAATTTGTCAGAAAAAAAAGCCGCCGCATTAGAATAAATGTTGGTGAGCAAAACATGAAAATGTAACCCATAAGGACCCACGGTGACTCAGGTGTCACACGTCCTTTAAGTGTTCTGAAAGTTCCATAAACAGCTTTATCTTTGGTCATGTGATCTTGTGTTCCCATAACAACCTTTCCAAGATGGCTGCTCCAGGTTGTGACAGATCTGAAGGAAATGCTGAATTTAAAAAGCTAAATAAAAAGCTAGATAAAAATTGTTGTGACACATACGTCACATCGGGAATTTAACCTACAAATTAAAAATTTAAACGGTGTGACATATATGCACTATACGAAAAAGTTAATTTAATTTGGCTGATTCAAATATATTTAGCTAACATGTTTTATATTGGTCAATCCAAAGCATATTAAAACAAATGTAAACCAAAACATCATGTTATAATTATGGAATTATTAATAAAAATGTTACATATTTTTACATATGTTAACTCTATATTTACTCAATAATAACTATATTAACTCTATATTTACTCTATAATAACTATAGTAACTCTATAAAAACTCGATAACAACTATATTTACTCTATATTAACTATATATCAACTCTATATTAACTCCATATTAACTATATATTAACTCTATAATAACTCTATAATAACTATATTAACTCTATAAAAACTCGATAACAACTATATTTACTCTATATTAACTATATATTAACTATATATCAACTCTATATTAACTCCATATTAACTATATATTAACTCTATAATAACTCTATAACAACTATATTGACTCTATAATAACTCTATAATAACTATATTGACTCTATAATAACTCTATAATAACTATATTAACTCTATAATAACTCTATATTTGCTCTATATTAACTCTATGTTTATTCTATAATAACTATATTAACTCTATATTTACTCTATAATAACTATATTTACTCTATATTAACTCTATATTTACTCTATAATAACTATATTAACTCTATATTTACTCTATAATAACTATATTTACTCTATATTAACTCTATATTTACTCTATAATAACTATATTAACTCTATATTTACTCTATAATAACTATATTTACTCTATATTAACTCTATATTTACTCTATAATAACTATATTTAATCTATATTTACTCTATAATAACTATATTTACTCTATATTAACTCTATATTTACTCTATAATAACTATATTAACTCTATATTTACTCTATAATAACTGTATTAACTCTATATTTACTCTATAATAACTATATTAACTCTATATTAACTCTATATTTACTCTATAATAACTGTATTAACTCTATATTTACTCTATAATAACTATATTAACTCTATATTTACTCTATAATAACTCTATATTTACTCTATAATAACTATATTAACTCAAACCACGATCTGTTTTAAAGTTGCCTCTGTAAAACTTTAAAAAGTAGATGTTGAAAAAGACACATAACGTATAACAACGTGTTGCACACCCACACACACACACACACACACCCCTCCAGTCTGTAATATATGAACTAGTATATCATCTCCTAAAAAGTCCTTACTGTGTGTGATGGGCTGTATTCAGAGGCAGTAAACTGGATTTCCTTCAAGGTAATAAATGACATCGCACTAAATCATAAATCTCTTGTCCGGGTTTTATACACACACACACACACACACACACACACACACATGCAGAAACACCAACAACACCCTCATGACAACAAGCTCCACTACTACAAATGTCAACCAACCCCAAATCACTGCATCTCAGAAACCTCTCTCTCTCTCACACTCACTCACTCACTCACACACTCACTCACACACACACACACACACACACACACACACACACACACACACACACACACACACACACACACACACACACACACACACACACACACGCACACACGCACCAGCTAGCCCCTTTAGCCTCAAGCTCTCCACAATGAAATTTTCATGCAGCCATATGGAGGAGTTGGTGATGGAGATTTACTGTCAGGGATACACGACCCGCTGGAGAAAACAAGAGGCTGAACATATTGCCTTCTGTAAATCAGGAGGAGAGGAGGAGGAGAAGAGGAGAGGAGGAGGAGAAGAGGAGAGGAGGAGGAGAGGAGGAGAGGAGGAGAGGAGAGGAGAGGAGGAGGAGGAGAGGAGAGGAGGAGAGGAGAGGAGAGGGGAGGAGAGAGGAGGCAAAGAAAGACCACTGATGGCGTGTTAAGCAGCGATGCAAGTGTTTGTGTGTGTGTGTGTGTGTGTGTGTGTGTGTGTGTGCATGTAGCTTAGCTTAGCTTAGCATAGGGACTAGGAGAAAGGGTAAACAGCTAGCATCCAAAGCTACAATCCTCCACCAGCGTCACTGATCCGTGAGGTAACCAGTCCGGATATTTTCAAATAAAGAGATTTTTGCACCGTGAATAAAGGCGTCAACCAATCACAGCGTGCGTAACGGGTTCAGTGAAACTTTATTACTACTTTCAATATTGACAAAGGCAGCGCACACCAGATCCACTCCTTCTGTTCTTACCTTTCACAATAAAAGCCCTGGACACATGCTAGCATTTTTCGTTTCCTATTTGTCACGCATGTGTAAAGACCATCAGACAGCACTTATTATGTTATAGATATAGAATGATAAACACATGGGCACACTGAATATAATTCATTTTAGGAAAGTGTTCTGCATCAAGGTGAACCAGTGAACCAGAGTTTAGAGTGGGCGTGCATCACGTCTGTCCTGGTAGCCTTGTTAGCATGCATACATGCTAATGGATGGATCTACGCTGCATGGGTGAGTAGGCGAAGACGAGTGAAAGAGAAGCCTGCCGGCTAATTAGTTTCATCACAAAGCAAGAAGTCACACCTGCTGCTGCTGAAGGTTAAAGTTATGAAGCCTCGGCCCAAAGCCCAAACTGTGGCAACGCTGTGAATATGGTGACGTGCACCTGGTGGTCAAACAGTAGGATGCATGTTGAATACTAACAGTCTATTCCATTAAAATCATCCTGATCAGGTCGTTACATCTGGAAAGTGGTCGTCACGTTCACAAAGTCTTTTCAAAATAAAGTTCCGTCTTCACGGGAAAAACAACAGTTAGGTTTATCTAACAAAAACGACTGAGTTAGAGTTCGGAAAGAAATCATCGTAACTACGAAACTGAAGTACACAAGTAACGTTCACGATAAGTCAACGTTGACTTCCTGTTTCACACGAGGATGAAAGGCCGCTGGTTGTTGCCGTCTTAATACTTCCTGGTTCATTATTACGTGGATACGTTGATAATTGATTATGTGGAATATCTCTGGATAACGGCACATTACTTTTTGTAGCTGTGAATACTTTCAATCAGGAGACGGGCGTTCCTGTTATTTTAGTTACGTTAGTGATGTTACGTTTGTGTGTTTCTGTGCTTTTTGTCACGTTGTTTACATTTAGTTTGCGTACTTATTTTAAGCCCAACCTTCGGGTTTTTTTCCTAAACCAACTAGTAAATGCTTTTGTTGCCTAAACATTCGACAACAGTTGACGTGCCCTGATAATAATATCTAACTATTCATAAGCCTGTCCATGAGGTCAGGCAGTGGTGGGCCCGACCTAGAACCTAGAACCTAGAATCTCAGGCCTTGCTGGTGGATTTACTGATGAGGCCTTTCCCACAGAGGGTTATGAGCATCTGGTGAGTGATGGCTGTGTCATTGTGTACATCTGCAGTCGGATTTAATCATAAAGAAGCCACAGCGCTGTTGTTGCTGCTGGTCGAGCCGGGACCGCCGGTGATGTCTTGTGTGTGCAGTGTTTCAGTGCCGCGGTTTTGTTGGATTGTTTTGTTATAACTAAATGTGACTCGCGCTTGATCTGGACAACATGCAT
>JBAMJR010000726.1:0-55000 GCA_038501785.1 Myoxocephalus aenaeus | reverse complement strand
GAAGAGTCCTCAGAGAGACCTAAGTGGAGGATCTACTCTCCCTGTCTTCAGTCTGGATCTGCTCTGAGAGATTGTTTAACATCAGGTTCCTCTTCCTCCATCCTGGATCTCACCTGCTCAGGTAAGCCCATCCGTGACATCATCTATGACAGCAGTGTTTCCAGCATGTCCTGTCAGGACACACCTGTCTGTCTTTCTGTCTGTCTGTCTTCAGCCTGTCTGTCTGTCTGTCTGTCTGTCTGTCTGTCTGTCTGTCTGTCTGTCTGTCTTCAGCCTGTCTGTCTGTCTGTCTTCAGTCTGTCTGTCTGTCTTCAGTCTGTCTGTCTGTCTTCAGCCTGTCTGTCTGTCTGTCTGTCTTCAGCCTGTCTGTCTGTCTGTCTTCAGCCTGTCTGTCTGTCTTCAGTCTGTCTATCTGTCTGTCTTCAGTCTGTCTGTCTGTCTGTCTGTCTGTCTTCAGCCTGTCTGTCTGTCTTCAGCCTGTCTGTCTGTCTGTCTTCAGCCTGTCTGTCTGTCTGTCTTCAGCCTGTCTGTCTGTCTTCAGCCTGTCTGTCTGTCTGTCTTCAGCCTGTCTGTCTGTCTGTCTGTCTTCAGCCTGTCTGTCTGTCTTCAGCCTGTCTGTCTGTCTGTCTTCAGCCTGTCTGTCTGTCTGTCTGTCTTCAGCCTGTCTGTCTGTCTGTCTTCAGCCTGTCTGTCTGTCTGTCTGTCTTCAGCCTGTCTGTCTGTCTGTCTGTCTGTCTTCAGCCTGTCTGTCTGTCTGTCTGTCTGTCTGTCTGTCTGTCTGTCTGTCTGTCTGTCTTCAGCCTGTCTGTCTGTCTGTCTTCAGCCTGTCTGTCTGTCTTCAGCCTGTCTGTCTGTCTGTCTGTCTTCAGCCTGTCTGTCTGTCTGTCTTCAGCCTGTCTGTCTGTCTTCAGCCTGTCTGTCTGTCTGTCTGTCTTCAGCCTGTCTGTCTGTCTGTCTGTCTGTCTGTCTTCAGCCTGTCTGTCTGTCTTCAGTCTGTCTGTCTGTCTGTCTGTCTTCAGCCTGTCTGTCTGTCTGTCTTCAGCCTGTCTGTCTGTCTTCAGCCTGTCTGTCTGTCTGTCTGTCTTCAGCCTGTCTGTCTGTCTGTCTGTCTGTCTGTCTTCAGCCTGTCTGTCTGTCTTCAGTCTGTCTGTCTGTCTGTCTGTCTTCAGCCTGTCTGTCTGTCTGTCTTCAGCCTGTCTGTCTGTCTTCAGCCTGTCTGTCTGTCTGTCTGTCTTCAGCCTGTCTGTCTGTCTGTCTGTCTGTCTGTCTGTCTTCAGCCTGTCTGTCTGTCTGTCTTCAGTCTGTCTGTCTGTCTTCAGCCTGTCTGTCTGTCTGTCTTCAGCCTGTCTGTCTGTCTGTCTGTCTGTCTTCAGCCTGTCTGTCTGTCTGTCTGTCTTCAGCCTGTCTGTCTGTCTTCAGCCTGTCTGTCTGTCTGTCTTCAGCCTGTCTGTCTGTCTGTCTTCAGCCTGTCTGTCTGTCTTCAGTCTGTCTATCTGTCTGTCTTCAGTCTGTCTGTCTGTCTGTCTGTCTTCAGCCTGTCTGTCTGTCTTCAGCCTGTCTGTCTGTCTGTCTTCAGCCTGTCTGTCTGTCTGTCTTCAGCCTGTCTGTCTGTCTTCAGCCTGTCTGTCTGTCTGTCTTCAGCCTGTCTGTCTGTCTGTCTGTCTTCAGCCTGTCTGTCTGTCTGTCTTCAGCCTGTCTGTCTGTCTGTCTGTCTGTCTTCAGCCTGTCTGTCTGTCTGTCTGTCTGTCTGTCTGTCTGTCTGTCTGTCTGTCTGTCTGTCTGTCTTCAGCCTGTCTGTCCGTCTGTCTTCAGCCTGTCTGTCTGTCTTCAGCCTGTCTGTCTGTCTGTCTGTCTTCAGCCTGTCTGTCTGTCTGTCTGTCTGTCTGTCTGTAGCCTGTCTGTCTGTCTGTCTTCAGCCTGTCTGTCTGTCTGTCTGTCTTCAGCCTGTCTGTCTGTCTTCAGTCTGTCTGTCTGTCTGTCTGTCTTCAGCCTGTCTGTCTGTCTGTCTTCAGCCTGTCTGTCTGTCTTCAGCCTGTCTGTCTGTCTGTCTGTCTTCAGCCTGTCTGTCTGTCTGTCTGTCTGTCTGTCTGTCTGTCTGTCTGTCTGTCTGTCTGTCTGTCTGTCTGTCTTCAGCCTGTCTGTCTGTCTGTCTTCAGTCTGTCTGTCTGTCTTCAGCCTGTCTGTCTGTCTGTCTTCAGCCTGTCTGTCTGTCTGTCTGTCTGTCTTCAGCCTGTCTGTCTGTCTGTCTGTCTGTCTTCAGCCTGTCTGTCTGTCTGTCTGTCTGTCTGTCTGTCTTCAGCCTGTCTGTCTGTCTGTCTTCAGCCTGTCTGTCTGTCTTCAGTCTGTCTATCTGTCTGTCTTCAGTCTGTCTGTCTGTCTGTCTGTCTTCAGCCTGTCTGTCTGTCTTCAGCCTGTCTGTCTGTCTGTCTTCAGCCTGTCTGTCTGTCTTCAGCCTGTCTGTCTGTCTGTCTTCAGCCTGTCTGTCTGTCTGTCTGTCTTCAGCCTGTCTGTCTGTCTGTCTTCAGCCTGTCTGTCTGTCTGTCTGTCTTCAGCCTGTCTGTCTGTCTTCAGCCTGTCTGTCTGTCTGTCTGTCTTCAGCCTGTCTGTCTGTCTGTCTGTCTGTCTTCAGCCTGTCTGTCTGTCTGTCTTCAGTCTGTCTGTCTGTCTTCAGTCTGTCTGTCTGTCTGTCTGTCTTCAGCCTGTCTGTCTGTCTGTCTTCAGCCTGTCTGTCTTCAGCCTGTCTGTCTGTCTGTCTGTCTTCAGCCTGTCTGTCTGTCTGTCTGTCTTCAGCCTGTCTGTCTGTCTGTCTGTCTGTCTGTCTGTCTGTCTTCAGCCTGTCTGTCTGTCTGTCTTCAGCCTGTCTGTCTGTCTTCAGCCTGTCTGTCTGTCTGTCTGTCTGTAGCCTGTCTGTCTGTCTGTCTTCAGCCTGTCTGTCTGTCTGTCTGTCTTCAGCCTGTCTGTCTGTCTGTCTGTCTGTCTGTCTTCAGCTTGTCTGTCTGTCTGTCTGTCTGTCTTCAGCCTGTCTGTCTGTCTGTCTGTCTGTCTGTCTTCAGCCTGTCTGTCTGTCTTCAGCCTGTCTGTCTGTCTGTCTTCAGCCTGTCTGTCTGTCTGTCTGTCTGTCTGTCTGTCTTCAGCCTGTCTGTCTGTCTGTCTTCAGTCTGTCTGTCTGTCTGTCTTCAGCCTGTCTGTCTGTCTTCAGCCTGTCTGTCTGTCTGTCTTCAGCCTGTCTGTCTGTCTGTCTTCAGCCTGTCTGTCTGTCTTCAGCCTGTCTGTCTGTCTGTCTGTCTGTCTTCAGCCTGTCTGTCTGTCTGTTTTCAGCCTGTCTGTCTTCAGCCTGTCTGTCTTCAGCCTGTCTGTCTGTCTGTCTGTCTTCAGCCTGTCTGTCTTCAGCCTGTCTGTCTGTCTGTCTTCAGTCTGTCTGTCTTCAGCCTGTCTGTCTGTCTGTCTTCAGCCTGCCTGTCTGTCTGTCTTCAGCCTGCCTGTCTGTCTTCAGTCAGTCTGTCTGTCTTCAGTCAGTCTGTCTGTCTGTCTTCAGCCTGCCTGTCTGTCTTCAGCCTGCCTGTCTGTCTGTCTTCAGCCTGTCTGTCTGTCTGTCTGTCTGTCTGTCTTCAGCCTGTCTGTCTGTCTTCAGCCTGTCTGTCTGTCTTCAGCCTGTCTGTCTGTCTGTCTTCAGCCTGTCTGTCTGTCTGTCTGTCTTCAGCCTGTCTGTCTGTCTGTCTTCAGCCTGTCTGTCTGTCTGTCTTCAGCCTGTCTGTCTGTCTGTCTTCAGCCTGTCTGTCTGTCTGTCTGTCTTCAGCCTGTCTGTCTGTCTGTCTTCAGCCTGTCTGTCTGTCTGTCTGTCTTCAGCCTGTCAGTCTGTCTGTCTGTCTGTCTTCAGCCTGTCTGTCTGTCTGTCTGTCTGTCTGTCTTCAGCCTGTCTGTCTGTCTGTCTTCAGCCTGTCTGTCTGTCTTCAGTCTGTCTGTCTGTCTGTCTTCAGCCTGTCTGTCTGTCTGTCTGTCTGTCTGTCTGTCTTCAGCCTGTCTGTCTGTCTTCAGTCTGTCTGTCTGTCTGTCTTCAGTCTGTCTGTCTGTCTGTCTGTCTTCAGCCTGTCTGTCTGTCTGTCTTCAGTCTGTCTGTCTGTCTGTCTTCAGCCTGTCTGTCTGTCTTCAGTCTGTCTGTCTGTCTGTCTGTCCTCAGCCTGTCTGTCTGTCTGTCTTCAGCCTGTCTGTCTGTCTGTCTTCAGCCTGTCTGTCTGTCTTCAGTCTGTCTGTCTGTCTGTCTTCAGCCTGTCTGTCTGTCTGTCTTCAGTCTGTCTGTCTGTCTGTCTTCAGCCTGTCTGTCTGTCTTCAGTCTGTCTGTCTGTCTGTCTGTCCTCAGCCTGTCTGTCTGTCTGTCTTCAGCCTGTCTGTCTGTCTGTCTTCAGCCTGTCTGTCTGTCTTCAGTCTGTCTATCTGTCTGTCTTCAGTCTGTCTGTCTGTCTGTCTGTCTGTCTGTCTGTCTGTCTGTCTTCAGCCTGTCTGTCTGTCTGTCTTCAGCCTGTCTGTCTGTCTTCAGCCTGTCTGTCTGTCTGTCTTCAGCCTGTCTGTCTGTCTGTCTTCAGCCTGTCTGTCTGTCTTCAGCCTGTCTGTCTGTCTGTCTTCAGCCTGTCTGTCTGTCTGTCTGTCTTCAGCCTGTCTGTCTGTCTGTCTTCAGCCTGTCTGTCTGTCTGTCTGTCTTCAGCCTGTCTGTCTGTCTGTCTGTCTGTCTTCAGCCTGTCTGTCTGTCTGTCTGTCTGTCTGTCTGTCTGTCTGTCTGTCTTCAGCCTGTCTGTCTGTCTGTCTTCAGCCTGTCTGTCTGTCTTCAGCCTGTCTGTCTGTCTGTCTGTCTGTCTGTCTGTCTGTCTGTCTGTCTGTAGCCTGTCTGTCTGTCTGTCTGTCTTCAGCCTGTCTGTCTGTCTTCAGTCTGTCTGTCTGTCTTCAGTCTGTCTGTCTGTCTGTCTTCAGCCTGTCTGTCTGTCTTCAGCCTGTCTGTCTGTCTGTCTGTCTGTCTTCAGCCTGTCTGTCTGTCTGTCTGTCTGTCTGTCTGTCTTCAGCCTGTCTGTCTGTCTGTCTTCAGTCTGTCTGTCTGTCTGTCTGTCTTCAGCCTGTCTGTCTGTCTGTCTTCAGCCTGTCTGTCTGTCTGTCTGTCTTCAGCCTGTCTGTCTGTCTGTCTGTCTGTCTGTCTTCAGCCTGTCTGTCTGTCTGTCTTCAGCCTGTCTGTCTGTCTTCAGCCTGTCTGTCTGTCTGTCTGTCTGTCTGTCTGTCTGTCTGTAGCCTGTCTGTCTGTCTGTCTTCAGCCTGTCTGTCTGTCTGTCTGTCTTCAGCTTGTCTGTCTGTCTGTCTGTCTGTCTTCAGCCTGTCTGTCTGTCTTCAGTCTGTCTGTCTGTCTGTCTGTCTGTCTTCAGCCTGTCTGTCTGTCTTCAGCCTGTCTGTCTGTCTGTCTTCAGCCTGTCTGTCTGTCTGTCTGTCTGTCTGTCTTCAGCCTGTCTGTCTGTCTGTCTTCAGTCTGTCTGTCTGTCTGTCTTCAGCCTGTCTGTCTGTCTTCAGTCTGTCTGTCTGTCTGTCTGTCTGTCTGTCTTCAGCCTGTCTGTCTGTCTGTCTTCAGCCTGTCTGTCTGTCTTCAGCCTGTCTGTCTGTCTGTCTGTCTGTCTTCAGCCTGTCTGTCTGTCTGTTTTCAGCCTGTCTGTCTTCAGCCTGTCTGTCTTCAGCCTGTCTGTCTGTCTGTCTGTCTTCAGCCTGTCTGTCTTCAGCCTGTCTGTCTGTCTGTCTTCAGTCTGTCTGTCTTCAGCCTGTCTGTCTGTCTGTCTTCAGCCTGTCTGTCTGTCTGTCTTCAGCCTGCCTGTCTGTCTGTCTTCAGCCTGCCTGTCTGTCTTCAGTCAGTCTGTCTGTCTTCAGTCAGTCTGTCTGTCTGTCTTCAGCCTGCCTGTCTGTCTGTCTTCAGCCTGTCTGTCTGTCTGTCTGTCTGTCTGTCTGTCTGTCTGTCTTCAGCCTGTCTGTCTGTCTGTCTTCAGCCTGTCTGTCTGTCTGTCTGTCTGTCTGTCTTCAGCCTGTCTGTCTGTCTGTCTTCAGCCTGTCTGTCTGTCTTCAGCCTGTCTGTCTGTCTGTCTGTCTGTCTGTCTTCAGCCTGTCTGTCAGTCTGTCTTCAGCCTGTCTGTCTGTCTTCTGTCTGTCTGTCTGTCTGTCTTCTGTCTGTCTGTCTGTCTGTCTGTCTGTCTGTCTTCAGCCTGTCTGTCTGTCTTCAGTCTGTCTGTCTGTCTGTCTGTCTTCAGCCTGTCTGTCTGTCTTCAGTCTGTCTGTCTGTCTGTCTGTCTTCAGCCTGTCTGTCTGTCTTCAGTCTGTCTGTCTGTCTGTCTGTCTGTCTGTCTGTCTGTCTGTCTGTCTGTCTGTCTGTCTGTCTTCAGCCTGTCTGTCTGTCTGTCTGTCTGTCTGTCTGTCTGTCTGTCTGTCTTCAGCCTGTCTGTCTGTCTGTCTGTCTTCAGTCTGTCTGTCTGTCTTCAGCCTGTCTGTCTGTCTTCAGTCTGTCTGTCTGTCTGTCTTCAGCCTGTCTGTCTGTCTTCAGCCTGTCTGTCTTCAGCCTGTCTGTCTGTCTGTCTTCAGTCTGTCTGTCTTCAGCCTGTCTGTCTGTCTGTCTTCAGCCTGTCTGTCTGTCTGTCTGTTTTCAGCCTGTCTGTCTTCAGCCTGTCTGTTTTCAGCCTGTCTGTCTTCAGCCTGTCTGTCTTCAGCCTGTCTGTCTGTCTGTCTTCAGTCTGTCTGTCTTCAGCCTGTCTGTCTGTCTGTCTTCAGCCTGCCTGTCTGTCTTCAGTCAGTCTGTCTGTCTTCAGTCAGTCTGTCTGTCTGTCTTCAGCCTGCCTGTCTGTCTTCAGCCTGCCTGTCTGTCTGTCTTCAGCCTGCCTGTCTGTCTTCAGCCTGCCTGTCTGTCTGTCTTCAGTCTGTCTGTCTGTCTTCAGCCTGTCTGCCTGTCTTCAGCCTGTCTGTCTGTCTTCAGCTAGACAGTTAACTGCTGCAGAAAGTTGATGGTCCAGTGTACACGAGGATGCACAACAACACAGCGTCCACAGACCACCGGATATCTAACAGCAGTTAACTGTCTAGCCTTCAAATGATGAAAACATTTGATATTATAGATCAATATAATGGGCGTCGTCGTCCGTCCAGCTGCTGCTCAGTAAATTAGGTGCAGAATGCAGCAAGAAGTCTTTATATGAGACCTCCATGTCTGCTGCTCCAGGAGTCCTCTGGTCCAACCAGCAACCAGCAGAAAGGACTCCTCCTCCAGCTGGACAGCTCTCTCATTCACTGGTTTCCACCATAACAGGCACCAGTGACCTACTGGTCACAACTTAGAGCAGCTCAGCCGGGGGCTCGTCAGTATCTCCACACCGCTTCACCCTGAGAGCCTCCTCACGGAGAGAGTCCAGCTCCATCCCTAGACTTTAGGGGTCATTTCATCAACAGATTCATGTTCTGGGTCACAGATCTTCTAGAAACATGAGACAGAATGATATTTACTGTCTGGTGTCTTTCATCTCTTTCATCTTCTCTCATCTCTCCAGACTCTGTCAGGCTGCTGGATGGAACCAGTCTGTGTTCAGGTAGACTGGAGGTGAGGTCTAACCAGTCTACCCAGTCCACCCAGTCTACCCAGTCCACCCAGTGGTGGTCCTCCGTGTGTGAAGAGGACTTTGACCAGCAGGATGCAGAGGTGGTCTGTAGGGAGCTTGGCTGTGGCGCTCCTTCAGTCCTCCAGGGGGCGCTCTATGGAGAAGTGGAGGCTCCAATGTGGACCAAAGAGTTCCAGTGTGGAGGCCATGAGTCTGCTCTCCTGGACTGTAGAAGCTCAGGCTCAGAGAGAAACACCTGCTCACCTGGCAAAGCTGTTGGACTCACCTGCTCAGGTAGAAGAGGAGCTGCAGCTTTGATCTGCTTCATCTCTGTTCTCCTGGAACTCACTTTGTTCTTTACTGACGACTCTCTGCTTTCTGTTCAGAACCTGTCAGGTTGGTGGGAGGAGCCAGTCGCTGTGCAGGAACACTGGAGGTGAAGCATCAAGGAGACTGGAGACCAGTAGATGGTTCTTACTGGACCCTGAAGGCAGCAGCTGATGCCTGTAGAGATCTGGACTGTGGCTCTGCTGTTTCTGTGAGAGAGAGAGAAGAGTCCTCAGAGAGACCTAAGTGGAGGATCTACCCTCTCTGTTTTCACTCTAGATCTGCTCTGAGAGATTGTTTAACATCAGGTTCCTCTTCCTCCATCCTGGATCTCACCTGCTCAGGTAAGCCCATCAGTGACATCATCTATGACAGCAGTGTTTCCAGCATGTCCTGTCAGGACACACCTGTCTGTCTGTATGTCTGTCTTTCTGTCTTCAGCCTGTCTGTCTGTCTGTCTGTCTGTCTCTCTGTCTTCAGTCTGTCTTTCTTCAGCCTGTCTGTCTGTCTGTCTTCAGCCTGTCTGTCTGTCTGTCTGTCTTTCTTCAGCCTGTCTGTCTTCAGCCTGTCTGTCTTCAGCCTGTCTGTCTTTCTTCAGTCTGTCTGTCTGTCTTCAGCCTGTCTGTCTGTCTTCAGTCTGTCTGTCTGCCTGTCTGTCTGCCTGTCTGTCTGTCTGCCTGTCTGTCTGTCTGTCTGCCTGTCTGTCTGTCTGTCTGTCTGTCTTCAGCCTGTCTGTCTGTCTGTCTTTCTTCAGTCTGTCTGTCTGTCTGTTTTCAGCCTGTCTGTCTGTCTGTCTTCAGCCTGTCTGTCTTCAGTCTGTCTGTCTGTCTTCAGCCTGTCTGTCTGTCTGTCTGTCTGTCTGTCTGTCTGTCTGTCTGTCTTTCTGTCTGTCTGTCTGTCTGTCTTCAGCCTGTCTGTCTGTCTTCAGCCTGTCTGTCTGTCTGTCTTCAGCCTGTCTGTCTGTCTGTCTGTCTTCAGCCTGTCTGTCTGTCTGTCTTCAGCCTGTCTGTCTGTCTGTCTGTCTGTCTTCAGCCTGTCTGTCTGTCTTCAGCCTGTCTGTCTGTCTGTCTGTCTGTCTTCAGCCTGTCTGTCTGTCTTCAGCCTGTCTGTCTGTCTGTCTGTCTGTCTGTCTTCAGCCTGTCTGTCTTCAGCCTGTCTGTCTGTCTGTATTCAGCCTGTCTGTCTTTCTTCAGTCTGTCTGTCTGTCTGTCTGTCTTCAGCCTGTCTGTCTGTCTGTCTGTCTGTCTGTCTTCAGCCTGTCTGTCTGTCTTCAGCCTGTCTGTCTGTCTGTCTGTCTGTCTGTCTTCAGTCTGTCTGTCTTCAGCCTGTCTGTCTTTCTGTCTGTCTGTCTGTCTGTCTGTCTTCAGCCTGCCTGTCTTCAGCCTGTCTGTCTTCAGCCTGCCTGTCTGTCTGTCTGTCTGTCTGTCTGTCTGTCTGTCTGTCTGTCTGTCTTCAGCCTGCCTGTCTGTCTGTCTTCAGCCTGTCTGTCTGTCTGTCTTCAGTCTGTCTGTCTTCAGCCTGTCTGTCTGTCTGTCTTCAGCCTGCCTGTCTGTCTTCAGTCAGTCTGTCTGTCTTCAGTCAGTCTGTCTGTCTGTCTTCAGCCTGCCTGTCTGTCTTCAGCCTGCCTGTCTGTCTGTCTTCAGCCTGCCTGTCTGTCTTCAGCCTGCCTGTCTGTCTGTCTTCAGTCTGTCTGTCTGTCTTCAGCCTGTCTGCCTGTCTTCAGCCTGTCTGTCTGTCTTCAGCTAGACAGTTAACTGCTGCAGAAAGTTGATGGTCCAGTGTACACGAGGATGCACAACAACACAGCGTCCACAGACCACCGGATATCTAACAGCAGTTAACTGTCTAGCCTTCAAATGATGAAAACATTTGATATTATAGATCAATATAATGGGCGTCGTCGTCCGTCCAGCTGCTGCTCAGTAAATTAGGTGCAGAATGCAGCAAGAAGTCTTTATATGAGACCTCCATGTCTGCTGCTCCAGGAGTCCTCTGGTCCAACCAGCAACCAGCAGAAAGGACTCCTCCTCCAGCTGGACAGCTCTCTCATTCACTGGTTTCCACCATAACAGGCACCAGTGACCTACTGGTCACAACTTAGAGCAGCTCAGCCGGGGGCTCGTCAGTATCTCCACACCGCTTCACCCTGAGAGCCTCCTCACGGAGAGAGTCCAGCTCCATCCCTAGACTTTAGGGGTCATTTCATCAACAGATTCATGTTCTGGGTCACAGATCTTCTAGAAACATGAGACAGAATGATATTTACTGTCTGGTGTCTTTCATCTCTTTCATCTTCTCTCATCTCTCCAGACTCTGTCAGGCTGCTGGATGGAACCAGTCTGTGTTCAGGTAGACTGGAGGTGAGGTCTAACCAGTCTACCCAGTCCACCCAGTCTACCCAGTCCACCCAGTGGTGGTCCTCCGTGTGTGAAGAGGACTTTGACCAGCAGGATGCAGAGGTGGTCTGTAGGGAGCTTGGCTGTGGCGCTCCTTCAGTCCTCCAGGGGGCGCTCTATGGAGAAGTGGAGGCTCCAATGTGGACCAAAGAGTTCCAGTGTGGAGGCCATGAGTCTGCTCTCCTGGACTGTAGAAGCTCAGGCTCAGAGAGAAACACCTGCTCACCTGGCAAAGCTGTTGGACTCACCTGCTCAGGTAGAAGAGGAGCTGCAGCTTTGATCTGCTTCATCTCTGTTCTCCTGGAACTCACTTTGTTCTTTACTGACGACTCTCTGCTTTCTGTTCAGAACCTGTCAGGTTGGTGGGAGGAGCCAGTCGCTGTGCAGGAACACTGGAGGTGAAGCATCAAGGAGACTGGAGACCAGTAGATGGTTCTTACTGGACCCTGAAGGCAGCAGCTGATGCCTGTAGAGATCTGGACTGTGGCTCTGCTGTTTCTGTGAGAGAGAGAGAAGAGTCCTCAGAGAGACCTAAGTGGAGGATCTACCCTCTCTGTTTTCACTCTAGATCTGCTCTGAGAGATTGTTTAACATCAGGTTCCTCTTCCTCCATCCTGGATCTCACCTGCTCAGGTAAGCCCATCAGTGACATCATCTATGACAGCAGTGTTTCCAGCATGTCCTGTCAGGACACACCTGTCTGTCTGTATGTCTGTCTTTCTGTCTTCAGCCTGTCTGTCTGTCTGTCTGTCTGTCTCTCTGTCTTCAGTCTGTCTTTCTTCAGCCTGTCTGTCTGTCTGTCTTCAGCCTGTCTGTCTGTCTGTCTGTCTTTCTTCAGCCTGTCTGTCTTCAGCCTGTCTGTCTTCAGCCTGTCTGTCTTTCTTCAGTCTGTCTGTCTGTCTTCAGCCTGTCTGTCTGTCTTCAGTCTGTCTGTCTGCCTGTCTGTCTGCCTGTCTGTCTGTCTGCCTGTCTGTCTGTCTGTCTGCCTGTCTGTCTGTCTGTCTGTCTGTCTTCAGCCTGTCTGTCTGTCTGTCTTTCTTCAGTCTGTCTGTCTGTCTGTTTTCAGCCTGTCTGTCTGTCTGTCTTCAGCCTGTCTGTCTTCAGTCTGTCTGTCTGTCTTCAGCCTGTCTGTCTGTCTGTCTGTCTGTCTGTCTGTCTGTCTGTCTGTCTTTCTGTCTGTCTGTCTGTCTGTCTTCAGCCTGTCTGTCTGTCTTCAGCCTGTCTGTCTGTCTGTCTTCAGCCTGTCTGTCTGTCTGTCTGTCTTCAGCCTGTCTGTCTGTCTGTCTTCAGCCTGTCTGTCTGTCTGTCTGTCTGTCTTCAGCCTGTCTGTCTGTCTTCAGCCTGTCTGTCTGTCTGTCTGTCTGTCTTCAGCCTGTCTGTCTGTCTTCAGCCTGTCTGTCTGTCTGTCTGTCTGTCTGTCTTCAGCCTGTCTGTCTTCAGCCTGTCTGTCTGTCTGTATTCAGCCTGTCTGTCTTTCTTCAGTCTGTCTGTCTGTCTGTCTGTCTTCAGCCTGTCTGTCTGTCTGTCTGTCTGTCTGTCTTCAGCCTGTCTGTCTGTCTTCAGCCTGTCTGTCTGTCTGTCTGTCTGTCTGTCTTCAGTCTGTCTGTCTTCAGCCTGTCTGTCTTTCTGTCTGTCTGTCTGTCTGTCTGTCTTCAGCCTGCCTGTCTTCAGCCTGTCTGTCTTCAGCCTGCCTGTCTGTCTGTCTGTCTGTCTGTCTGTCTGTCTGTCTGTCTGTCTGTCTTCAGCCTGCCTGTCTGTCTGTCTTCAGCCTGTCTGTCTGTCTGTCTTCAGTCTGTCTGTCTGTCTGTCTTCAGTCTGTCTGTCTGTCTTCAGTCTGTCTGTCTGTCTTCAGCCTGTCTGTCTGTCTGTCTTCAGCCTGTCCGTCTGTCTGTCTTCAGCCTGTCTGTCTTCAGCCTGTCTGTCTGTCTTCAGCCTGTCTGTCTGTCTTCAGCCTGTCTGTCTGTCTTCAGTCTGTCTGTCTGTCTGTCTGTCTGTCTGTCTTCAGTCTGTCTGTCTGTCTTCAGCCTGTCTGTCTTCAGCCTGCCTGTCTGTCTTCAGCCTGTCTGTCTGTCTTCAGCCTGCCTGTCTGTCTTCAGCCTGTCTGTCTGTCTTCAGCCTGTCTGTCTGTCTTCAGCCTGTCTGTCTGTCTGTCTTCAGCCTGTCTGTCTGTCTTCAGCTAGACAGTTAACTGCTGCAGAAAGTTGATGGTCCAGTGTACACGAGGATGCACAACAACACAGCGTCCACAGACCACCGGATATCTAACAGCAGTTAACTGTCTAGCCTTCAAATGATGAAAACATTTGATATTATAGATCAATATAATGGGCGTCGTCGTCCGTCCAGCTGCTGCTCAGTAAATCAGGTGCAGAATGCAGCAAGATGTCTTTATATGAGACCTCCATGTCTGATGCTCCAGGAGTCCTCTGGTCCAACCAGCAACCAGCAGAAAGGACTCCTCCTCCAGCTGGACAGCTCTCTCATTCACTGGTTTCCACCATAACAGGCACCAGTGACCTACTGGTCACAACTTAGAGCAGCTCAGCCGGGGGCTCGTCAGTATCTCCACACCGCTTCACCCTGAGAGCCTCCTCACGGAGAGAGTCCAGCTCCATCTCTAGACTTTAGGGGTCATTTCATCAACAGATTCATGTTCTGGGTCACAGATCTTCTAGAAACATGAGACAGAATGATATTTACTGTCTGGTGTCTTTCATCTCTTTCATCTTCTCTCATCTCTCCAGACTCTGTCAGGCTGCTGGATGGAACCAGTCTGTGTTCAGGTAGACTGGAGGTGAGGTCTAACCAGTCTACCCAGTCTACCCAGTCCACCCAGTCTACCCAGTCTACCCAGTCCACCCAGTATAACCAGTCTACCCAGTCTACCCAGTCCACCCAGTCCACCCAGTCTACCCAGTCCACCCAGTATAACCAGTCTACCCAGTCCACCCAGTCTACCCAGTCCACCCAGTGGTGGTCCTCCGTGTGTGAAGAGGACTTTGACCAGCAGGATGCAGAGGTGGTCTGTAGGGAGGTTGGCTGTGGCGCTCCTTCAGTCCTCCAGGGGGCGCTCTATGGAGAAGTGGAGGCTCCAATGTGGACCAAAGAGTTCCAGTGTGGAGGCCATGAGTCTGCTCTCCTGGACTGTAGAAGCTCAGGCTCAGAGAGAAACACCTGCTCACCTGGCAAAGCTGTTGGACTCACCTGCTCAGGTAGAAGAGGAGCTGCAGCTTTGATCTGCTTCATCTCTGTTCTCCTGGAACTCACTTTGTTCTTTACTGACGACTCTCTGCTTTCTGTTCAGAACCTGTCAGGTTGGTGGGAGGAGCCAGTCGCTGTGCAGGAACACTGGAGGTGAAGCGTCAAGGAGACTGGAGACCAGTATATGGTTATTATTGGACCCTGAAGGAAGCAGCTGTTGCCTGTAGAGATCTGGACTGTGGCTCTGCTGTTTCTGTGAGAGAGAGAGAAGAGTCCTCAGAGAGACCTAAGTGGTGGATCTACTCTCACTGTCTTCAGTCTGGATCTGCTCTGAGAGATTGTTTAATGTCACATTCCTCTTCCTCCATCCTGGATCTCACCTGCTCAGGTAAGCCCATCAGTGACATCATCTATGACAGCAGTGTTTCCAGCATGTCCTGTCAGGACACACCTGTCTGTCTTTCTGTCTGTCTGTCTTCAGCCTGTCTGTCTGTCTGTCTGTCTGTCTTCAGTCAGTCTGTCTGTCTGTCTGTCTTCAGCCTGTCTGTCTGTCTGTCTGTCTGTCTGTCTGTCTTCAGCCTGTCTGTCTTCAGCCTGTCTGTCTGTCTGTCAGTGGCAGTGGTGTAGTGTTCCCTGGAGAAGTGGGTATACTCTTAATTTTGCAATTTTGTTAAGCAGCCCATACAATACAGCAAAGGATAAACGCCCTGTTTTATAAATAGTGACATACTCTATTTAGTTTACCCAACAATGATTAACCTAGTATTATTTACACATTGCCACATGATTCCTGCTGCTTGACCTCAGGGAATAAGGATTATGAAATGCCTGACCCACAGACTGGTAAGAGACAACTACATAATTATGCAATTTGAGTGAACTATTCCTTATTCTTACTCCATCCACACAAAATTGGACAACTATTCTCTCGCCTTGCAAGTTGTCCATATGGACCAGTAGTTTCTTTTGTAAACTGTCTCTTGGAACAGCTAATTTACAAAACACAGTGTAGGTCAGAGTGTGGTACTATTATAAAATGAACATTACTTCACCTGGAGCAGATATTACTGGTCCTACACAGGTGGTGTTATGCATGATTATAATACGGGTAGATGATCAAATCAAGCATTCTGATTGGTTGAGAGTGAGTCACGGGGTGTACTTTATTCAGCCATAAAGTACATTACAGCCTGTTTACATTTAGAGCGTTCCATATCAGTGCGCACTTAAAATAACAGCTAGATTTAAATTGCGCGACCGTTAGTTGTCATTTCAAGCTTGACAGTTAAAAACATGTTTGGTGTAAACTTTGATATTGTCACGTCCGCAGTAACGACTCGCAGACGTTGGTTTCCTTAACTTGCCGGTTGAAAGCAGGGTGGAGGATGACTCTCAGCACCGATGTAAAGAAGTGCTCTCGCTGCTTCTGTCCGTCTTTTCTCCGTCATGTTTCTCCTCCATGATGTTTAGAGAACTCGCCTCACGTCAGGAATTTACCGACGTAATTATGTCTCACTGGAAATGATCAGGATGTTGTGATGAAACCTTTTCATTCCTCATCTTTAGGTTAGGGAGGAAGTGACGTGTGTGTGGTGGTTCGTTATGCTAGTGTGGGGGATGCTACGTGAGCTTGTTAGCTGTTCCGTTTGAGCTACTGTTAGCGAAGAGCCCCGTTGCAATCCTGTGAACACTCAAGCAATAAACCTGCAAGTTAAGGAAACCAACGTCTGCGAGTCGTTACTGCGGACGTTACGATATCAAAGTTTACACCAAACATGTTTTGAACTGTCAAACTTGAAATGACAACTAACGGTCGCGCAATTTAAATCTACCTGTTATTTTTAAGTGCGCACTGATATGAAACGCTCTAAATGTAAACAGGCTGTAATGTACTTTATGGCTGAATAAAATACACCCCGTGACTCACTCTCAACCAATCAGAATGCTTGATTTGATCTACCCGTATTATACAATAAAATAAAAGTACCCGTTTTTATAATTTACCCAAATTCATGGATTCCACGTGACGTCCCTATGCTTAAGTGCCGCCATATTTGTGCCAGAATCTGGCTGTGCGTCGCACAAGGTCAAAAGGCCCTTGATACTGTATGTGCTGTTGGCTGTAAAAACAGTCGCCAAAGTAGCCCAGATATAAGATTTTATTCATCCTAAAATTGGTAGATCGGCGGATTAAATGGCTGGCTTCAATTCGAAGGGACCACTGGCAGCCAACATCTACCCTCAGATTGTGCAGTCTCCTATAAGTTAGCACTAGCTACATTTTACCTCAATTTATCTAGCTAGTGCTACCTAGCTATTTTTTTTTTTTTATCTCCCTTTGACAGGAAAATGCTAACAATCCAAAACATTAGTTACCTTCAGTTGCCATAGCTAACGTTACAATTAAGCAGTTAGCTGTGTCACGTCACCAAACACACGATGATCTTATAAAGTTATGTTAGCTAACGTTAGCTAGTTGCTAATGTTCTTCAGATTGTATAGTACCTAGCTGTGCTCTTGAAAAGCCTTCAGGCTATCTCTGGTGTATGAGTATGGATTTTGTGTACAAGATAAATGTAAATGTCGGGAAAAGAAAGTTGGGGCAGACGCTTAGCATATTTTAAGGGACAAAATAAAGTTGAAAGTAATAAATATGGATCGCAGCCAATAATTGATGTATTTTCCAAATGTCTATTCCAAATGTCTTTCTGTCTCATTAAGGTGTGCTGTGTTCATTGCCATGACTGTGTTTGCTATCATAGCTAACTAGCTAACTAGCACCACTAGAATCAGAAAATACTACATTGTACAAAACTATAAACCGAAAACAAAATCTTATAATATAGAAGTGAGACCCACAGTTGTTGACGTCTCCATCTCCTTCCCTGTCGGCATCCTCTTCAACGAGGGAGGGGGACGGAGTGAGCGGGCGCTGGGCTGATGTTAGCGGAGCTAACAGCTAACAGCTCCGGTGTAGCCTCACTATCAGTAGCTGAGCTGCTGGCCGATGTAGTTTCACGAGGATGTTTGCAATTGTAAAAAGAAATTGTTGTTTGAATGGCTCGCTTCATCTTACCTGTTCATTACGTTTTTGTAAAGGCTAATAATTAAAGTAAATTAACAAATTTGTCTATAGGTAAAACATTTTTGCTTATTAAGACCCGCCCTACTCTGCCTCTGATTGGCTCATCATCAGTTCTCTCCCCTCGCGCTAAAAACCTAACCAATCTAACCAGCGAAGGCAGCGAGTACTAGCCAATTAGAGGCAGAGTAGGGCGGGTCATGACTCGTGCCTTCACCATCCTATGAAATAACATTGAGTCACTACTACAGGGGTATTCAACTTAAATTCAGCGAGGTCCAGTTCGAGAGCATTTCCTCAAGCAAAGGTCCGGAACATCACAATAATGTCACATTTGTGCTATATGATTTTGTGCTATATGTATTGAAGTAGCCAACAGTTTTAACGTCTGAATAGTGTCAACAAATGACTGTCAAATTAAATAAAGTTAAATTAATTAACATCTAAACAATATTTATTATTACAGATTTCCCATTTAACTGGAATAATTATAAATAATACATTCTCTAATAATACATACATTATCTTCTCTTATTTGAGGTAAAATAAAGGATTTAAAACAAAGCTTTTGAAAAATGTGTCTATATAAATTAATTCAATAATTAAAATAAAGTCGTTAATTTTAGAAATATTAATTTAACTGAATTGTCATGCAGCTTCAAATTCAGTTTATTCTGGCGTCAAATGATGTCAATCAAAAGAGCCAAGATATTATATTCTTGTCATCTAAAAAGAGAAATGTGTGTGCAGGGACTTTACCTGGTTATTAAACCACTTGTTTCAGCTCATTTCTCCTCTGTTAACATTATTGTTGGTCAGTTAGTTCATGTGTTAGGGTTCTGATCATATTAGTTCATGTGTTAGGGTTCTGATCATATTAATTCATGTGTTAGGGTTCTGATCATATTAATTCATGTGTTAGGGTTCTGATCATATTAATTCATGTGTTAGGGTTCTGATCATATTAATTCATGTGTTAGGGTACTGATCATATTAATTCATGTGTTAGGGTTCTGATCATATTAATTCATGTGTTAGGGTTCTGGGTTACGGTTAGGGTCTGTCTTCAGTCTGTCTGTCTGTCTTCAACCTGTCTGTCTTCAGCCTGTCTGTCTGTCTTCAGCCTGTCTGTCTTCAGTCTGTCTGTCTTCAGCCTGTGGCATCAGGTCCTTCTTCAGGCTCCATCTTGATCAATGGAGGGTAAATGAACTTCCATCATCTCTGTGTTTACAGACCTGCTGCTTCAGCCAATCATCTCTGTGTGCTCTTCCATGGACGGGGTCTCCGAGGCCCAGCAGCAGGGGGCTCAGGTGCTCAGGGGCTCCAGCTTCACCATCTGCTGCTCCATCCAGCCACAGTACCCAGGAGGCTCCTTCCAGCTCACCTTCAGCTCCTCCAACACGGCTCACAACTCCACCCAGCCAGCTGTCAATCACTCTGCCCACTTCCTGTTTCCTGCTGCAGAGCCTGCCCACCAAGGAAGCTACAGCTGTGTTTATCACGTCTCTGTTTTCTCTCATGACTTCTCCTCTGAGAGCCGTCTGCTCTCCCTCACTGTCCCAGGTAAGCTACCTGTCTCCATCCTGATTGGTCCAAAGGGACTGGACATGATCAGCTGACCACAGAGTCCATGTTGTTGTTTGTGGATGACCATGTGACTCCTTCATTGTGTGAACACGTCATGTAGTAACCAGACCTAAACAACATCTAACAGCTGACTATGTGCTGCAGGACAGAGCAGGTGTGGTTACAGTATAACCCTGGTTCTCTGAGAACTGAAGCCCCTTCTGAAGCTCCACTGCCACCACATCAGTCATTACACTGATAATATAAATCCTTATATCTGCAGATATTCTCCATCACTCTTCATGTCTATTAAAGTTCAGGTTAGCGAGGTCAGTATAACACAGCTATGCAGCTGGAGGTGGTTGTGTCTATGAAATGTCCAGTTCCCAAGGGAAGTTAGTCACACGCCTGCACACTTCAACACCACACCTGTTTATCAGTATGTTGACATTATGGAAGCAGACTGGTCGTTGTGTTCCAGTCTTGTGAGAAAAGATGAGAACACGGGATTCTCCTCCTCTGGACAGGATAGAGCGAATCAGATGTTAGGACGAGGCGAGACGAACCTGTGACGATAACCTGAGTATGAAAGGCAACACTTCCGTGGTGGGGCAGTTGTTCTTTGCCCAACCTGCGTGTTGCTGTTCCACTCACTGCTTTTGCAACTGCAGCGCCGATTACTTTGCTTGTGATTATTTAGTAAATAAATTTAGAGAGCGAGAGAAGTTGTTGAACTGAGTTCTTCCGGAGGCTACACCAGGCATCCAATAATTGACACACGCTTTCAACAC
The DNA here is from genome assembly GCA_038501785.1 of Myoxocephalus aenaeus. Lineage (NCBI taxonomy): Eukaryota > Metazoa > Chordata > Actinopteri > Perciformes > Cottidae > Myoxocephalus > Myoxocephalus aenaeus. The sequence goes on along the minus strand of JBAMJR010000726.1, from coordinate 36,039 downwards.
CATTTAGCCCAACTCACCATTTTCAAGTGTAGTTCCTCCACCTGTCAGAAGCAAGAAGGGCGGTGTGCTCAGAGACCTCACTCAGAGACCCAGGGTTATCCTGAGACGGTTATTAATGATAGGGATTACGCTTTCAATTGGCTCTTCACTAAGTCCCGCCCCTCTAATGCTGACTGGCCAATCACAGCTGGGCAGGAGCGCTGGTGATGAAAACAGGACGTAGTTGATGACATCATTGTAACTTGAAACCAACACTAACCAGATTGAATGTAACAATGTAACAAAAACACAAACCTTCGTTCTGATTGGCTCTAAAACTGAACATCTTCCTCTGAAGACTTTGAACTTCATGGAAGTTCATGGAAACTGTTTTTAACTGAAGTCACGTTTTATTCTGTTTCCACTATCATGTTGCTCTGGTTGTATAGAAGTCTATGCATCATGTTAAAGCTGCATTCTCTCTCCTGGCCACCAGGGGGCGACTCCTCTGGTTGTATAGACGTCTATATAAATGACTCTACTTCTCTTGATTTATTCCCTCAGTAAACATTGTAAACATGAGTTTATGTCTTCTTCAATACAGCATGATGTTCATTTAGTAAATTATGGTCGTTTAGAGTCAAACAGACCATAAAGCAGGGGATGCTTTAGGGGGCGGGGCTACAAGGTGATTGACAGGTCGACACCAGGAGACTCCTCCTCAGTCCAGATGTGGTCACTTCCTGTTCACTGGTTGCAAAAAACAAGATGGCGACAGCCACAGTCCACAAACCAAAGAGTGACGTCAGGACGACTCGGTCCACTTCTTCTATAACGTCTCTGGTTCAAATAGTGAACATGAAGTAGACATGGAGAGTAATACGTTATGTAATGTTTCCTGAGGGAATAAATCATGAGAAGTAAAATCATTTTATATAGACTTCTATACAACCAGAGGAGTCGCACCCTGGTGGTCTGTAGAGAGAATGCAGCTTTAACACATGAAGCATAGACTTCTATACAACCAGAGGAGCGTTGTTTCATGAGATCTTTTATTTACTGTCTGGTGTCTTTTATCTCTCTCATCTTCTCTCATCTGTCCAGACTCTGTCAGGTTGCTGAATGGAACCAGTCTGTGTTCAGGTAGACTGGAGGTGAGGTCTACCCAGTCTACCCAGTATAACCAGTGGGGGTCCTCCGTGTGTGAAGAGGACTTTGACCAGCAGGATGCAGAGGTGGTCTGTAGGGAGCTTGGCTGTGGCGCTCCTTCAGTCCTCCAGGGGGCGCTCTATGGAGAAGTGGAGGCTCCAATGTGGACCAAAGAGTTCCAGTGTGGAGGCCATGAGTCTGCTCTCCTGGACTGTAGAAGCTCAGGCTCAGAGAGAAACACCTGCTCACCTGGCAAAGCTGTTGGACTCACCTGCTCAGGTAGAAGAGGAGCTGCAGCTTTGATCTGCTTCATCTCTGTTCTCCTGGAACTCACTTTGTTCTTTACTGACGACTCTCTGCTTTCTGTTCAGAACCTGTCAGGTTGGTGGGAGGAGCCAGTCGCTGTGCAGGAACACTGGAGGTGAAGCCTCACGGAGACTGGAGACCAGGAGATGACTTTTACTGGAGACCAGTAGACGGTTCTGGCTGGACCCTGAAGGAAGCAGCTGCTGCCTGTAGAGATCTGGACTGTGGCTCTGCTGTTTCTGTGAGACGGAGAGTAGAGTCCTCACAGAGACCTAAGTGGAGGATCTACCCTCTCTGTCTTCAGTCTGGATCTGCTCTGAGAGATTGTTTAACATCACGTTCCTCTTCCTCCATCCTGTATCTCACCTGCTCAGGTAAGCCCATCCATGACATCATCTATGACAGGGGTGTCCAAAGTCCGGCCCGGGGGCCAATCACGGCCCACGGACAGATTTCATACTTCCCGCAGCTTCGGTCTTATAATGTATATTTATGGCCCGCGAGCAAATTTAGGCTATCGCGGTATTTCCAATGGATTCTGAACGCTAAGAAGCGGAGCTTTCCACCACGGTAACGGTAACACATAACAGTGGCGAGCTTGCTTATGGGGGAGGGGTGGAAGTGAGCAGAGCAGCAGGGAGAGACTTTCAGGGCCTTTCAGTGGCGTTTTCTTTGTAAATAATATTATTAGAATACTTTCTGAGAGTTCTGTCACTGGCTGGCCCACCTAAACCCCCCACTAAAGGCCACTTTCCTGTCCCCACAAACACAAAGAAGGACACTTCTTTGTGTTTGTGAGGAAACAGTGTACTAGCTGCCTGTAAAAGCTGCCTGGATGTGTGAGAAGTGCAAGACTGGGTTCTGTCTTCAGCTGGACAGGAACTGCTTCAGGAAGATAAACAAGTCTCTAGAACGCCTGAACGCATACGCATGGACACCAGTGGTGGCCGTCAGGACCTGCTAAGCCTTCTCTGCTGGCCTAAACAGAATCACAAAGTTATAGCTATTTTATAATTTAATTGTTTTTCACAAATACACTACATGTATTATAATTATTTTTCACTATCAGCTTATGTTCTCATGTCACAGCTCCTGTCTTCCTCTGTTGCTCTGCCTTCAGCCTGCAGCACTGCTTTCAGTGCAGCTGGTTTAAGGAGAAGTTTTCATCTAATCACATTGTTTCTCTCCTGTGTCTCTATGTCAGCAAAGCAGTTTAAGCCTTAGCAGATTAAAGAACACAGAGAGTGGACGCTGTGGTTGATTGTCATGGACTTCAACAAATCAGATCTTTAGTTTGACAAGCTGGGTGTATTCTTTGACGTGCAGTGCCTGCGAAATGGCGTGGACGTATATGATTGGTCAGTGGCCCAGCGTGACCATTAACATGCGCTGTGATTGGTCAATGGGGCACGAAGCTACCCAAAAAGCTACCCAAAAAGCTACCCAAAAAGCTACCTTGCTGGTGTATTTTACTGATGACGCCTTTCCCACAGAGGATTACGGGCATGTGGTGAGTGAAATGCTGGTTGTGTTACTGTTTTACATCTGCAGTCGTATTTAATCACACACAGCGCTGTTGTTGCTGCTGGTCAGCCGGGGCTGGGCCTCCACGGTGCAGCTGCTGCTGGAGATGTGTGTGTGTGTGCAGGGTTTTAGATTTGTTGGATTGTTTTGTTATTACTAAATGTGACTGGCGTGCTGCATAATGGAACATCGCTCCATGGAGTGGCCGCGCCTTTTTTTCTTGTAAAAGTGGTTAAAATAGAGGGGCTTTAACAGCTGATAGAGTGATTTGAAGCGCAGGTAGGAAACGCACGGCCCGCCACTGATGGACACATACACAGCCTGTAACATGGACACATCTGAATTGAGCCTGTCTGTCTGTCTTCAGCCTGTCTGTCTTCAGCCTGTCTGTCTGTCTTCAGCCTGTCTGTCTGTCTTCAGCCTGTCTGTCTGTCTTCAGCCTGTCTGTCTTCAGCCTGTCTGTCTGTCTTCAGCCTGTCTGTCTGTCTTCAGCCTGTCTGTCTTCAGCCTGTCTGTCTTCAGCCTGTCTGTCTGTCTTCAGCCTGTCTGTCTTCAGCCTGTCTGTCTGTCTTCAGCCTGTCTGTCTGTCTTCAGCCTGTGGCATCAGGTTCTTCTTCAGGCTCCATCTTGATCAATGGAGGGTAAATGAACTTCCATCATCTCTGTGTTTACAGACCTGCTGCTTCAGCCAAACATCTCTGTGTGCTCCTCCATGGACGGGGTCTCCGAGGCCCAGCAGCAGGGGGCTCAGGTGCTCAGGGGCTCCAGCTTCACCATCTGCTGCTCCATCCAGCCACAGTACCCAGGAGGCTCCTTCCAGCTCACCTTCAGCTCCTCCAACACGGCTCACAACTCCACCCAGCCAGCTGTCAATCACTCTGCCCACTTCCTGTTTCCTGCTGCAGAGCCCGCCCACCAAGGAAGCTACAGCTGTGTTTATCACGTCTCTGTTTCCTCTCATGACTTCTCCTCTGAGAGCCGTCTGCTCTCCCTCACTGTCCCAGGTAAGCTACCTGTCTCCATGCTGATTGGTCCACAAGAGCATGAAAAACATCCGTGATGTAGGCTTCAGGTTCACTGGGAGCTGTTGGAACGCTGCAGCTTGAGGTGATGTCATGTGATGTGATGATGTCATGAGATGATGTCATGTGATGTAATGATGTCATGTGATGATGTCATGAGATGATGTCATGTGATGTAATGATGTCATGTGATGATGTCATGTGATGTGATGATGTCATAAGATGATGTCATGTGATGTGATGATGTCATGTGATGATGTCATGTGATGATGTCATGTGCTCCATCAGATCCAACCCCTCTCATCATCAAAGCTGTCGTCCTGCCGCTGACTCTGCTGCTGGTGAACACTGCCCTCTACTGCCTCTGGAAGGTATGACACCCTGTTGTTGAGACCAGCGGCTGGAATGAAGCTCTCGTGTGTGTTTGTGAAATGAAGACAGGACTGTGCTGTCATGTCTCTCCAGGCCACCAGGGGGCAGACGCCGGGCAGACGGGAGGACATCGAGATGGATTATTATAACCTGGGTGTTCCTGCTGCAGAAGAAGGAGCTCAGGGAGCAGAGTAGCTCCTCCAAGCAGCTCCTCTACATCCAGATGATTCATACCACGACCACCAGCAGCTCACTTTCATACGCATGTTGAAACCAGAAGGAATATGATATCACACCATTACAGCCGGTCCTTCTTCCTCTCAACAAGGGCTCTCCTCATAGGTTCTGACTTCCTGTCTGTGGCTCTCAGCTCCAAGCCCATTGGTTCCTGCTGGAGACGAGAACCTTTAACAACACCTCAGACATGAAGCTTCATTTAAAACTAGACTTGAGATCAGGTTTACCAGAGTCCAAGCAGCCGGGTCTCAGGATCCAAAGACGATCAGGAACATTGTTAATGTGAGATATTAAACAATAATATCTAAAATATACATATACTAGAATATTAATAATACACACCGCTGAGATCAGCCCCAAACAACTCATGTATTTGTCATTTGTTCTGACTTGAGGGGAACTTCAAGACATTTGACTATTTAGCTCATTGTAGTACTTCAGGATTTTACTTATCTTTTATAATCAAGAGTTTTACTTGTTTCACAAGAATTCTTATTTTTGTACTTTTTGCATTGACAACATTTTGTAATTACAGAATTTAAAGATATATTATAGATTTGACCTGTTTCATAATGTTGTTAACCCCAGAGCCCCCATACGTGGGGCTCTGGGGTTAACAACATTATGTTAGGTCTGGGGTTCCCTGTACCCATTCTTCAAGTAATCGTATGAACCCCCTAGAGTTCTAATAGTTGTGTTATTTTATATCATTTTTTACAGTTTTTTTCAATTTATTTGTGAAAAAATGTATATTTTCAAATAACTCACTTTTATAACATATTTTTATCATAACTATGCATCATATGATATGAGCAAGATTTCCAAAAATGCCTTCTCGAGCGGTCCCCGAGTTTTTCCAGATGCTTCAAGGCCTAAACAACAACCTGCAGAGTTGTAAGACCCCTCTTTGTAAAGATAATGACTTAAATAATCTGAATCTGCAAGAGAAATCACATTAAAACAAAGCATTGGGGAGTTACCATGGAGTTTTAGTCAGATAACTGTGTCTTTCGGTTCAAAAATGTAAAAGTTATAAGCTTTATGTCTTTTCGCCATTTGTTTGGTGCATGCTGGGTAATACAATGTGCATAAAGCTCTGACGAAGGCGTGTGACACAGTCTAAGAAACCTCCCACCTTCACAGAAGCCTGCAGAGTCTAAAACGTAACAAGGAAGTAGGAAAAGAAACAGCCCGGGTGCATTGGGATTTTTCAGGGACTAATATACAAAAATTAAAGATTTGTTTTGCTTTATTAGACTCCTACAAGCTCGTAGGGTTACAAAGAGGTGTCTTTTATTGAAATCCCACTTTGTAAAGTGTTCTTATGAACGCTGTAGTAAAGCGTTACGACCGCCGCCGAAAATGACGGCGACGTTACGGGGTTTATGTAATTACATAAAATTAACGGTACATTTAATTTTTGCTGTTCGGCTATAACTCTTCCCACAAGGCTTTACTGTATTTCAGATATTTAAATGAAGTTAATCAACGTTGTGGTTCTTGAGATACTTTAGGAAACGTCACTTGACTTATTCTTCTCTTTTCATGTCTGATAATGGGCGCCGCGGGGATCGGGGTTAAAGAGGTAAAGGATTTTGCTTATTTCATAAGAATGTTATCAGGATTTTGCTAGTTTTTTTATATTTAAGGATTTTGCTTATTTCATAAGAATGTTGTTATCAGGATTTTGCTTGTTTTTCTATAATTAAGGATTTTGCTTATTTCATAAGAATGTTGTTATCAGGATTTTGCTTGTTTTTCTATAATTAAGGATTTTGCTTATTTCATAAGAATGTTGTTATTCAGGATTTTGCTTGTTTTTTATAATTAAGGATTTTGCTTATTTCATAAGAATGTTGTTATCAGGATTTTGCTTGTTTTTTATAATGAAGGATTTTGCTTATTTCATAAGAATGTTGTTATCAGGATTTTGCTTGTTTTTTTATAATTAAGGATTTTGCTTATTTCATAAGAATGTTGTTATTCAGGATTTTGCTTGTTTTTTATAATTAAGGATTTTGCTTATTTCATAAGAATGTTGTTATTCAGGATTTTGAAAAGTTTGAAAGTTTCTCACAAAACCTCTAGGTCATACGAAGCCTTGCAGGCCTCCCAATGATGGACACGGGACACAGGACACGGACTTGTATTCACCTTCCTCTTGTGTTCGGGTCGGCACCGACCCGTTTTAGGTTTAAATGCATAAAAGAACCACATACATGTGTTTATTGCATCAAGGCTCTTTGTCAGGAACCTCTATTTCAACTAAATTAAAATAAAAAAAACAAAATTTCACTAAATTATGAAATGGTTGAAATGATGACCTTTGTGTTGTTAGGGTCGGTTTTGACCCAGTTATAAAAAATAAGATTTGCTTGATTGGTTGTTGTTCTTTTGACCTTGCAAATATATATGCTGTGTTATGACTTGTTCTGCTTTTCATTTTGTGTTTGTATTAAAGTTCTATTGCTGAAAAAAATACTTTTTAGCCTTTTTCTTGAAGTAAATATATATGGGTCGAAATTGACCCGTAACACCATAGATGTTACTATAGTTAATAATATTAAAATGAAAAAAAAAAAATCCTTTAAGGCCCTTATAAGATAAGATATTCCTTTATTTGTCCCGCAGTGGGGAAATTTGTAAGATTACAGCAGCAGAGGGCGGCTGTAGCTCAGGGGGATGAGTGGTCGTCCCGCAACCACAAGGCAGCCGGCTCGATCCCCAGTCCCCCCATAGCTCACATGCCGAAGCGCCCCTGAGCAAGACACTGAACCCTCAACTGCTCCCCGGGCGCCCCACAGGGCTGCCCACTGCTCCCTATCCAGGGATGGGTCAAATGCAGAGAAGAATTTCCCCAAGGGGATTAATAAATTGCATGTTTCTTTTCTTTCTTTCTAAAGTGCACACAAGAGAAATATAGTAAAACAAATAAAAATAAAGTAATATGAAAAAAACAGTAAGAATCCACAATAACAATATTATATATACAGAGAGAATACAATGTATTTATATTGCACCGGTTGAAGTGATTAAAGTGAATTAAGTGATATCAAAAGAGTCAATGGTGTACTTTAGTGATGGAAATTACCAAACAAGTTAGCAACTCATCAAATTAACAGACAGTTTTTAATCCAGTCTTGATGCCATTAACTGCAGTGCAGTGCAAATGCAGTGTATGTGGCTGTGAGTCCAGAGGCAGCAGAGGTGTTGTGCTTAATGTGCGTTTATACTCAGGAACGACACGCTTGCCTGCACTTTGTGTTCTAAAGGATCAAAAGCACAATGAATAAAAGCTTTGAGGAGTCAGATTGTGTTGCAGAAGCCAAACACAACACACTCACTGATGTGAGGCAGAGGGCCGGTGTTCATGAGGCGATGCTGCCGCTCGGTGGCTGAAGAGTGACGTGGCACGCAGACGCAGACGCAGACGCAGACGCTTGTGCTTGAATTGAACAGTGACTGCATCACACGGTCTTCCTCATAGATGAAGTGACCTGTGGGAGGATCAGACATGCAAAAGCTCACTGTCTCTCCCACACAGGAGCAAGATGCAGATTCTGTGGTGCTTTTCGCCTCTTTTATGTTGGTTTTTCTGTTTGTGTTCTGTTGATGTCCCTTTGTGGGCGTTTCACGTCTGTTTGTGGTCATGTTGTGTCTGTTTCTGGTCACTTTGTCTCTTCGTGATCATTTTGTGTCTCTTTGTGGACATTTTGTGTGTATTTGTGGTCATTTAGTTTTTTTTTTATGTGTCTTTGTGGTTGTTTTGCATCTCTTCATAGTCGGTTTGTGTCATTGTGTGGTTGTTCTGTGTCTCCTTGTGGTCGTTTTGTGTATATTGATGATCATGTTGTGGTTGTTTTGTGTCTGTTTGTAATCTCTATGTCGCTATTGTGTGTTTCTGGGGACATTTTGTGTCTCTTTGTAGTTGTTTTGTGTCTCTTCGCGGCCATTTTGTGGTTCTTTGTGATCTTTGTATGTCTCCTTGAGGTGATTTAGTGTCTCTCCGTGGTCTTTTCATGTCTTTTAGGAGTTGGTTTGTGTCAATTTGTGGATGTTCAGTGTCTCTTTGTGATCACTTTGTTTCTATGGGGTAATTGTATGTCTCTTTGTAGTCGTTTTGTGGAAACTTGTGATAGTTTTGTGTCTCTATCGACGTTTGTGTCTCTTTGCAGTGTTTTTATGTCTCTTAGTATTAGTTTGATGTCTATTTGTAGTATTTTTTTGTCTCTTCGTGGTCATTTTGAGTCTCTTTGACTTACATTATGTAGGTGAAGAGCAGCCAAAATGTAGAAACAGCGCCACCAGCCCAATGGCACTTTGTTGTGGCTGAAAACGGTACTGCTCATCATTGCAAAACGAAAGCTAATCATTGCTATTGATGAGCTTTCCTTTTGAAGTAACATCAACAAAATATGAGTCATTAGCACTACCCACAGTTCCACGGGACAGACTCAGTCACATGAAAAAGATAATAACTTTAAAACTCGAGTGTTTTAAAATGTGAGAACAGACTCTGTGAAATGACCTTGAGCTGAACAATATGTCAGACACGAGAACCCCAAGACAACAAAACAGCTGCACTGTGAGTGAGAACTGTTGTGTAATAGAGTACTATAAAAGTTGCTCGATAACATTACCTATATTGGTGGTGTGTGTGTTCATAGACCTGCGCCGCCCTTGCATTTGGTTAAAACCACCTGGAACGGCCAGTGATGTGCACTTGTGATGCACACTACTTCTTTTCCATTGTTCAATGCAAATACTTTTATAGTGAGTTTATGTGTGTGTGTGTGTGTGTGTGTGTACTTAAATACACACTCACGGTACCAGTATTTTACTGGACTATTTTATGTCATGCTATTATACAGACAGGCAGTTAGTTAGTTACTCCTCAGGAACGACACGCTTGCCTGCACTTTGTGTTCTAAAGGATCAAAAGCACAATGAATACAAGCTTTGAGGAGTCAGATTGTGTTGCAGAAGCCAATAAATCAGGACGGCGGCACCGAAACTCTCACAGAGGAGACAGCAGACCAGTGCAATTGTGTGAAAGTGAATCCTCAGCTAAACCGAGGCCCCGTGACTGAAGTGCACCTGAGATCCCAGTGAGCAGAGAGCTGCAGCTTCATGAGGCTCATGACGACACACTCACTGATGTGAGGCAGAGGGCCGGTGTTCATGAGGCGATGCTGCCGCTCGGTGGCTGAAGAGTGGCGTGGCACGCAGACGCAGACGCTTGAATTGAACAGTAATTAACTCACAAAAGCCAAATCCACCAATGTGCTTTTGTTATTTCAGTGGATTTCAACAGTTCTGGAGCTTTCGACTGCATCACACGGTCTTCCTCATAGATGAAGTGACCTGTGGGAGGATCAAACATGCAAAAGCTCACTGTCTCTCCCACACAGGAGCAAGATGCAGATTCTGTGGTGCTTTCCACCTCTTTTTTTTTTTTTTTTCTGTTTCTTTGTGGACATTTAAAGTCTCTTTGTGTTCTGTTGATGTCCCTTTGTGGGCGTTTCACGTCTGTTTGTGGTCACCTTGTCTCTTCGTGATCATTTTGTGTCTAATCTACAACAGGAGAAAACTATTTCCCCAAGAACATGCACCACACACACACACACACACACACACACACACACACACACACACACACACACCATGAACCAATAGCTTATACTTCTACAGTAATTACGTGTTAAACTCACCTTCATGTGCAGAAGCAAAGTGAAAAGACTCCTCAGCTCTGCTCAGTCCGCTCTACTTGTTGTAGGTGGAAAGTAACGGTGAATTGCTCCGCCTCGATCCCTCCGCCGGTGGAAATAGTCCTTTCTTGTTTACCACAAAATGCCTATATTTTCATTGGAATTTAAGTATATGACTTATCTGCAGTGTTTAACCAGTAGATTATGGCCGGGCTTCAACCTGGCCATGGTTTAAAAAAGACAGTTTACCTAAAACACAAACATGACAGCATTTGCTTTTTTAAATCCTCACTCCGCCTTTTTCAGTCTCTTCTTTTATTTTGATAACTTAAAGACCCAAGTTCAATTAACACTAACAAATCTAAAAAAGTCATTATTGTAAGTTTAACTAAGTTTTAACTAGAACAGTTAAGTTCAAAATCTAAAACTTAAGTAAGTGGAAGAAGTAAGTGGACATAACTAAACAGGGCTGTGATGTTTTACAGTTCAGCAACTAATCACTTTTTTACATTATTTGAAAAGCACAACTTATTTCAAAAATAAAAACCCAGTTTTAACCTAAACTTTTCACCTGTACATGTGGCTGAAAAGTGAGGGAGTCATCAATCAGAATACCCAGATATTTATAGAGTCAACGACCTCTATTTCACTTCCTTCAAGAGTGACCTGAAGGGACATTCTGTGCTCTACTCCGACTGTTTGAAAACAACATACGTGTTGTCTTATCTAGAACAAGTTTCAGTTGAAAAAGGGTATTTTGAACAACATTAAAAGCATTTTGCAGGAGATCAATTGCCTGTGACAGACAGCGTCCACCACATTTCGGCCCAGATTATTTATATAAATAGTAAATAAAAGTGGACCTGATACAGATCCTTGTGGCACACCTTTACAGACGGTAGCAATATCAGAGAATAGACCCTCATATCTGATGCACTGAGACCTATTCTCAAGGTGGCTCGTGAACCAAGCGACTGCTTGCTCTGAGAGCCCTGAGTTGAGGCGCCTCAGCCTTAAAACATCATGTGTCAAATGCTTTGGACAGATCAATAAACAGTGACGCACAGTGTTGCTTCTTGTCAAGAGCAACACAAATGGCATTTACCACTTTCAGTGCAGCTGTAATAGTGCTATGTTGTTTTCCTAAAGCCTGACTGGTAGGTTGATACAATGGCATTGATGTACAAGAACTCCTGGGAGAACTGTGGGAGAACAAAGGCAGATTTCCATTTCATTGGTATTTCATTATTTATCATTGTCAGATTAAAAATATATGCAAGTGGCTCTGCAACAAAATCAGCAGCCAATTTCAAAAAGTAAGGGTCTCTATACAATCAGGCCCTGAAGGTTTCCTATGATCCAGGCTAATGTTGGTCAAATGCTGTGGTCCAAATGCCATTGAGATACAAAAAGTTTGACTAAATCTTACAAGAGCACAAACCAGATGAATTGGTTATATTTACTTCTTTGCTACCATGGTACCTGTCTCGTGACCTCAGATTGACCTCTGGAGCTGTAGGGGGAATGCAGACCGTCAGGCTGGACTTGGGTTGGGATCCAATGCAACAGATTACCAGCTCTTTAGCATGTTGGACAAACCAGCATGGCACTGGCTCATAAAAATGAAGTTCCCATCCAATAACACTGGTATGCAGAAGCCTGCTTTGGGAGGGGGGCTGTTTAAAACTGTTGAAAACTGTGACTGTAATCTGAGAGGGAAAAAACATATCCCTGAAATGTAGTAGAGATTGCAGTTTAGTGACATTGGAATTTCATTTTTGTGGGAGAATGTTTCAACGGGTTATCTCTAGTGACAGAGAGACATCATCTTGAAATACAATATTAGTTTCCTCTTTTGTTGTACATTTGATTCATTTGACCTATCATCACAAAAGGTCAAAGGTCACATTTAGCCAGAGTACACTATAGAACTGTCAGCCTATCCAGGGGAAGATCTCTCTTACCTTTACGAGACTACAAAGGCACTCTGAGACGAGCAAGACTGGACTTTGGTCAGAATGTACAAAACACAGACCAGTTGTATTCATTGTTTTGCAATAAGAAGAACAAAGGTTTATAGAAATGGATAAAGTCAAAATAAGTAAAAGAAAAGACAAAATGTCAAAAGTTAATATCCCCCAAAAGACCTTCAAATCTGCCTTCTAAGGCGAATACCTCAACAATAGTTTTTTTATGACGTGTGACAGTTTATTGAAGAAAAGGAAATCTACTCAAACTGAGAATGGAGTCAGTCCTCTCTCTGACCATGGACACTTCACTGATGACAATCATTTGTGGACAGACGAGTGCTGTGATTTGGAACAGCTCTTGTAAATCAAAACTTTGATGTAAATCATGCGAGCAGATTAACTGCAGACAGAAGAATCAGAAGAATTAAGATACAGCAATACAAGTCAAATACAGGAATGTAATCGCAATGCCACCACTCATTCTGAAGGCTTTAAGCTTTTAGAGGAGTATTTAACTTGTGCTTGACATACAGAATTAGAAAATACCAAAGATTGTCTTTCTTTGCTAATCTAGAAGTGTGCAGATGTCACTGGATCAGATAGAAGTACATGTGAGCTGCTGCTCTGAGCTAAACAAGGTCATGACCTGCTGATGTACATGTGTTAGTGACCGACATGTAACCTGGGAACCCAATGGCCCTGTTGCTCAGTTTTACAGGAACAGCAAACCACCTCAATTAATATATTGTTATTTATATAATCAGAATCAGCTTTAAGTGTGGACACATACAATGAATATGACTTATCTGAATGTACATGCAGAGATATAGACATACGGCTAAAAACAGGAAACAACGCCTAACAATCATTTGACTACTATAAACTATGTGAGACATGTTAGAAATGTGAGAGTAGCTGTGCTCTCCATGTTTCAGTCTGATACAATAACTCATATAGTCAACTCCTCAAACAGTGTTCACACACAACACAGAGCTAAATCCTTCTGGAGACCAAAGAGCTGCATTATGATGTGATTTAGTCAGAGGGGCTAAGACACTGACAGTAGAGTCAGAACAGAACAGGTTATATGTTGATGATGATGATGATGATGATGATGATGATGATGATGATGATGACAGTAACAGTGATGATGAAGTAATGAAGGTAAAATGTGAAGCACAGGTGGTGCAAGAGAGGTCCACTGAAGGCTGCAACCCTTTTAGATCTGTAATGATGACAGTCCTCCTGGTCCTTTTTGTCTTATTTATCAACAAATATGTCAAAAAATGTCCTTTTGGCAAAACTATTTTGCTTCTTTTTCAGGAGAAATGTCATTATTATATGTTATAAAGGCTTAAATCACTGTGTAAAAACAAAAAACTAAGAAATGTATTTGAATTTTCATCATGTTTCTCAATGATCTGCTCACTTCCACCCCTCCCCCACAGACAAGCTCGCCGCCGTTTTTTTTTACAGTCATCTTAGTCTTGCATCCTGTTTGCATGTTACTTCTTGTCTCCGGCGACAGGGTCCGTTTAATAAGAATAAACCAACTGTCTCTTTATTTTTCAATTGTCATCATTTATTGCCTGGTGAGCAACACATGCTCACTCTTCTGTGTAGGAATGTTTGGTTCTAAAATGACACAAATATAACAAGTAAATACATGATGTATACAACTATGCTGCAAAGTAACATTACATATCAGAGGAAATGTGTGCATTGTGTTGCATTAAACAATGCAACGATTAATTGAAAAGTTGATTCGTGCTGTGTACGTAATATATACATGCACATTAAACTACCTGTAGTCACGACTGTTGCTAACATATCCAGGTTTATTTATTTATATTAATTAATGTTCTTCTAACATTAACGTTCTTCTAACATTAACCTTATATGTGTATTGCATCATAGAAGACTATAAATAAGATTTGTTTGTACAGGCTTTTATTTTTGACATGAAAAGAATTGGCTTGTATTCCGAGTTTGGTTTTCTCGTATTTTCCTTTTTGGATTCAGACGCCAAAAACAAAAAACGGAAGTGGTTTTCCGTTTTCCCGTTTTTGGTTTGAAACAGAATACGAAGAAACCATGGTATTTCCGTATTTTCGTATGAACCATAAATCAAACGAACAAAACGTACACGGACCCTTAATACATTGAAAATCAGTGAGGTCACGTTAGCTTTAGCCTGAATGCATTGAGATTCAGTGAGGTCACGTTAGCTTTAGCCTTAATGCATTGAGATTCAGTGAGGTCACGTTAGCTTTAGCCTTAATGCATTGAGATTCAGTGAGGTCACGTTAGATTTATCCTTAATGCATTGAGATTCAGTGAGGTCACGTTAGCTTTAGCCTTAATGCATTGAGATTCAGTGAGGTCACGTTAGCTTTAGCCTTAATACATTGAGATTCAGTGAGGTCACGTTAGCTTTAGCCTTAATGCATTGAGATTCAGTGAGGTCACGTTAGCTTTAGCCTTAATGCATTGAGATTCAGTGAGGTCACGTTAGCTTTAGCCTTAATGCATTGAGATTCAGTGAGGTCACGTTAGCTTTAGCCTTAATGCATTGAGATTCAGTGAGGTCACGTTAGCTTTAGCCTTAATGCATTGAGATTCAGTGAGGTCACGTTAGCTTTAGCCTTAATGCATTGAGATTCAGTGAGGTCACGTTAGCTTTAGCCTTAATACATTGAGATTCAGTGAGGTCACGTTAGCTTTAGCCTTAATGCATTGAGATTCAGTGAGGTCACGTTAGCTTTAGCCTTAATGCATTGAGATTCAGTGAGGTCACGTTAGCTTTAGCCTTAATGCATTGAGATTCAGTGAGGTCACGTTAGCTTTAGCCTTAATGCATTAGTCGTGCTGTGGTTTTTGGTGATGTTTCAGGTGGTTGAACAAGTTAGTTGTATTGCTATGTGGCGCAGACATCACTCTATGCACTCTGAGTACATGATTTGTTCTTGGTTAACATAATTTGCCCTAAATTAAAAAAAACTTTGGATATATATATTCTTTAAAAAATATATATTAAATGTAATATTTAAAAAAATCGCATTAGAGGAAATTTGGCCTTTTCCAACCCTCGGTAGAAGTCAGGTAGGGAGAGAAGCTGATGCTGATTCTTCAGAGAATCAACACACTGAATCTTTACTGTACAAAAAGCTAAAAAAGGGAGTAAAAGAAGATGTATTTCTATTGTAGGAGTTCAATTATGGAACAACGCTAACATGAATGTAAGAATGGTCAACTCATTTTTGGTTTTCAAAAGGATTGTTTAAAAAACTAGTTTTTAGGGTTACAAAAGTGTGAATGAAATATATGTACATATATATATATATACATATATTATTTTTTTCTTCATATATAATTAATTATCTGATTTAATTGAGTAGTATTAAGTATTTGGGATATGAATAAATAAGCATTATGCTTCTACCTATATCTTTTCAGTTTTTCTTTGTATGTTAGATTTGTTGTTTACTTATTGTATTGTATGTAATGATTGACTGAATAAAACTCATACTCACACGCAAGGTGTGCCTCACCTCAGATTGCGCAATCCCTCACAAACTGGTTAAGCGAGTGCCTTTTGCTTCCTCATTGTTTGTCACCACTGAAATATGAGTAGACACTTTAATTATTTGTCCTTTCTTTCATATAATAGGTTGTGTATTTATTATATGTCCTAAGAGAAATATGGAGACATGACAAAAGCCTGAGAAGACAAGAAATATGTTACAACTAAAATCCTCAAATGTCTTCAAACATGGAGCAGGTTTTAACCGAGTCTCCGTCTGTAAATGAGGGAACAAAGTTCACATTCACAGCGCTGCTCCTCTTCCTGGAATGAACCACAGCTTGATAAGCCCTCCCTCTTCCTCCTGCTCTCAAACACAGCAGCTGATCCCTATCAAGGTATCTGCTCGTTCCCTCCCCTTCACAGGTCTAAAGGTCTGAGGATAAGTATAGATAACATGTCATGAAATGTGGATTTGTCATTCACTGTAGCAAGTGTTTCTGTTCAGTCACTATTACTGAGAGGTGAAATGGCGCAGAAAGGAGTTCAGCTGGATCGGGAAACCTTCTCTTGTTCCATCTGTCTGGATCTACTGAAGGATCCGGTGACTACTCCCTGTGGACACAGCTACTGCATGAACTGTATTAAAAGCTTCTGGGACGAAGAGGATGGGAAGAAACTCCACAGCTGCCCTCAGTGTAGGCAGACCTTCACACCGAGGCCTGTCCTGCTGAAAAACACCATGTTAGCAGATTTAGTGGAGGAGCTGAAGAAGACTGGACTCCAAGCTGCTGCTGCTGATCACTGCTATGCTGGACCTGAAGATGTGGCCTGTGATGTCTGCACTGGGAGGAGACGGAAAGCCATCAAGTCCTGTCTGGTCTGTCTGGTCTCTTATTGTGAGAAACACCTCAAGCCTCATTATGATGTACCTCAATTAAAGAAACACAAGCTGGTGGACCCGTCCAAGAAGCTCCAGGAGAACATCTGCTCTCGTCACGACGAGGTGATGAAGATGTTCTGCCGTACTGATCAGCAGTGTATCTGTTACCTCTGCTCTGTGGAGGAACATAAAGGCCACGACACAGTCTCAGCTGCAGCAGAAAGGACCGAGAGGCAGAGAGAGCTGGAGGGGAGTCGACTAAACATCCAGCAGAGAATCCAGGACAGAGAGAAGGACGTGAAGCTGCTCCATCAGGAGGTGGAGGCCGTCAATCTCTCAGCTGATGAAGCGGTGAAGGACAGCGAGAAGATCTTCACCGAGCTGATCCGTCTCATGGAGAACAGAAGCTCCCATGTGAAGCAGCAGGTCAGATCCCGGCAGAAAAGTGAAGTGAGTCGAGTCAAAGAGCTTCAGGAGAAGCTGGAGCAGGAGATCGCTGAGCTGAAGAGGAAAGACGCTGAGCTGAAGCTGCTCTCACACACAGAGGATCACAACCAGTTTCTACACAACTACCCCTCACTGTCACCACTCGGAGAATCTACAGACTCCACCGGCATCCATATCCGTCCTCTGAGCTACTTTGAGGACGTGACGGCGGCTGTGTCAGAAGTCAGAGATAAACTACAGGACGTCCTGAGGGACGAGTGGACAAACGTCTCACTGGCAGTGACTGAAGTGGACGTTTTACTGTCACATTCACAAGCAGAGCCCAAGACCAGAGCTGGATTCTTAAGGTATTCACGTGAAATCACTCTGGATCCAAACACAGCATACAAACATCTGTTATTATCTGAGGGGAACAGAAAAGCAACACGTATGAGTGAACAACAGTCTTATTCTAGTCACACAGACAGGTTCACTGGTTATCATCAGGTCCTGAGTAGAGAGAGTCTGACTGGACGTTGTTACTGGGAGGTGGAGTGGAGAGGAGGAGGAGTTTATGTAGCAGTCTCATACAAGAATATCAGCAGAACAGGGAGCAGTGATGAATGTGTGTTTGGATGGAATGACAAATCTTGGGCGTTAGATTGTAACAACAACAGTTTTACATTTATGTCCAACAATACCCAAACTCCCGTCTCTGGTCCTCCGTCCTCCAGAGTAGGAGTGTACCTGGATCACAGAGCAGGTATTCTGTCCTTCTACAGCGTCTCTGAAACCATGACTCTCCTCCACAGAGTCCAGACCACATTCACTCAGCCTCTCTATGCTGGAGTTACGTTTTTTTATCATGGAACCACTGCTGAGTTCTGTCAACTCAAATAGACAGAAGTGATTTAAGGGACAGCAGGTTAAATTCTGTGTTTTAATTCTTAAACTCATTTTGTTTCCATCATTGTTCTTGAGAGCTGATTGTTCTTCACCTGTCAATCAAACATTGTGGGCGGTACTTTGACGTCTTGTCATCATTGTTGTGTAGATGTTTGAGTTTCTTGAGGTGGCGCTCCTTCCTGTGTCTGTTTAGTCATGGAGGCTCTCACTGCTCATGATGATCTTTGTTTACCTGAACTCATATTTCTCTGCAGGAAAATGTTAACTTCTCTGAGCTCTAAATGTTTGATGAATATTGTTATTGTTGTTGTTGTTGTTGTTGTTGTTGTTGTTGTGTCTCTTCCTCTGCATGGGTCTTAAAGAAATCACCTTCTTTTATCAAAGATATTTTGTTCTCACTACTTTTTGTGAAGATAGTTGTTTTTTTTCTGAATCAACATATAAATGATGTACTATGTTGTATTATAAAATAAAGTATCATGATCATAATCAACGAGGAAATCATGAATTATTCTTTTACATAACTGAGATTCTGGTCAAACTAGTTTAACAGACTTTACTGATGGGATGTGAACAAACTGAAGGTTTACATGATGAATAAAGTATTTCTTGTTTCAAGAATGAACAAAGTACTTTCTTCTTTCTTATTTGCAGGGTTTCATACAAAGCTGAAGGTGACAATATGAAACTAATATGAAAGTATAACTGAGGCAGTTTTCCTCCTGAAACACCACAAAGTCCAGAGTTCATGTTGAGAGCAGAAGAACATTTGTCAGTCAGTCTCTGTCCTTTTAACTTTCCTCATTTAAACATCTTTGTCACAGAGGAATGAGCAGAGTTTTCTCTCACGTGTCGCTTCTTAACAACCAACAATATGTTTGTGCTCTTAGTCCATAAAGATGATTTATGACACAGACATAAAGAAAACTGTAATAAAGTGAATTCACTTGGTCATGTTTCTGTGTGAAGAAGTTGTATTGAGTTGAGCTGGTCTGCCAGGCGGAGGTCCTTCATGGCGTGGGGGGTTTTGGGCTTGTAGCTGGTGATCTGCCTGAGACTCTCCAGACAGAAGCAGAGTCACTTGCTGAGAGCTGTTGTTGCAGTTTCTCAGAGTACAGTCGTTTAGCGTCTCTCACCGCCTCGCTAAACCTGTATTTTGACTCTGTGTACAAGTCCTTGTCCCCACTCCTAAATGCCTGGTCCTTTTGCAGTCTTAGCTTCCTGAGTTCCGCTGTAAACCAGGTTTGTCATTGTTGTGACTCACCCTGGAGCTGGGTAGTGCTTATGTAGGTGAAGAGCAGCCAAAATGTAGAAACAGCGCCACCAGCCCAATGGCACTTTGTTGTGGCTGAAAACGGTACTGCATCTCTTTGCTATTGATGAGCTTTAGTTTTGAAGTAACATTAACAAAATATGTCTATGACTATTTTACATGTCATGCTATTATACAGACTAATCCTCCACATTTTGTGTTTATTTATTTACTCTTTACTTATCAGATTACACGGATACAGATTACTCTTCCTGTCAGTGAAAGCCATCTATCTCTAGTTCATCACAAACATTGAACATCCCACACTTTATAAACAGGACCGAGGAGGTAGAATCTAATCTCTGGAGCGCACTCCGACCTGAAGGGGATGGTAAAGCCTCCTTAAAAAGCCACGAAGAAGAAGAAGAAGAAGAAGAAGAAGAAGGACGAAGATGGATAAATATGACAGTAAGATCATTTGGAGGTTTGTGTTCTGGCCAAACGGACCCAGTACAACAACCCACTCCCTCTCTGAGGCAGGACAGAAACAATACTTTTAGTCCCTTAAGGCCTCTCTGCTTTTCCTTTTCTTTTTTACTTCCTTATTTCCTTTTTATTTAGAATTTTTCTGGATCTGAGACAGCATTTTTTTTTTTACAGAAGCAGTTAGTTAGTTACTCCTCAGGAACGACACGCTTGCCTGCACTTTGTGTTCTAAAGGATCAAACGCACAATGAATAAAAGCTTTGAGGAGTCAGATTGTGTTGCAGAAGCCAAACACAACACACTCACTGATGTGAGGCAGAGGGCCGGTGTTCATGAGGCGATGCTGCCGCTCGGTGGCTGAAGAGTGGCGTGGCACGCAGACGCAGACGCAGACGCAGACGCAGACGCTTGAGTGAACAGTAATTAACTCACAAATCCACCAATTAAGAGTCTGTGTCTGAGGTTTGCTTTTGTCATTTCAGTGGACTTCAACAGTTCTGGAGCTTTCGACTGCATCGCACGGTCTTCCTCAGTAGATGACTTTACATGCAAAAGCTCATTGTCTTTCCCGCACAGGAGCAAGATGCAGATTTTTTTCTGTTTCTGGTCACTTTGTCTCTTCGTGATCATGTTGTGTCTCTTTGTGGACATGTGTGTATTTGTGGTCATTTAGGGATCTTTTTATGTCTACTTGTGGTTGTCTTGCGTCTCTTTGTAGATATTTTGTCACCGGGGTCATTTTGTGTCTCTCTGTAGTCGGTTTGTGTCATTTTGTGGTTTTTCTGTGTCTCTTTGTGGTCGTTTTGTGTATATTTGTGATCATTTTGTATCTGTTTGTAATCTCTATGTATTGTGTGTTTCTGGGGTCATTTTGTGTCTCTTTGTAGTTGTTTTGCGTCTCTAAGCGGCCAGTTTATGGTTCTTTGTGATCTTTTTATGTCTCCTTGTGGTCATTTAGTGTCTCTCCGTGGTCTTTTTATGTCTCTTCATAGTCGGTTTGTGTCAATCTGTGGTTGTTTTGTGTCTCTTTGTGATCATTTTGTCTCCATCGTCGTTTTGTGTCTCTTTGCAGTGTTTTTATGTAGCGTAGTAGTTTTGTGTCTCTTTGTGGTCATTTTGAGTCTCTTTGACTTACATTATGTAGGTGAAGACCAACCAAAATGTTGAAACAGCGCCACCAGCTCGATGGCACTTTGTTGTGGCTGACAATGGTACTGCATCTCTTTGCTATTGATCAGCTTTCGATTCGTAGTAATGTTACAAAAATATTGGTCATTATATTACCCACAGTTCCACGGGGAGGGCGGAGTCAGCCACATGAAAAAGATAATAACTGTAAAACTAGAGCGTTTTGAAATGTGAGAACAAACTCTGTGAAGTGACCTTGAGCTG
This sequence comes from Myoxocephalus aenaeus, assembly GCA_038501785.1. NCBI lineage: Eukaryota > Metazoa > Chordata > Actinopteri > Perciformes > Cottidae > Myoxocephalus > Myoxocephalus aenaeus. Next base: position 14,904 of record JBAMJR010000726.1, on the reverse strand, counting down.
AACAATATGTCAGACACGAGAACCCACAGACAAAAAAAACAGCTGCACTGTGAGTGAGAACGGTTGTGCATTAGAGCACTATGAATACTGCTCGACAACATTTTTGTGTTTGGTAGTGTGTTGTCTTCTTACCTGTGTTGCCGAGCCGCGCCGCAATTGGGCAAGGCTCGCAGCTACATCCTATGGCACATTAGGTCCATACGCGGTGTGGGAACCCAGAATGGGCCGATGCGCTGAGACACTCGTGTGCACACTACTACCTTTCTATTGTTCAATGCAAATACTTTTATTGTGTGTGTGTGTGTGTGTGTGTGTGTGTGTGTGTGTGTGTGTGTGTGTGTGTGTAGTCAGGACGGCGGCACCGAAACTCTCACAAAGGAGACAGCAGACCAGTGCAACTGCGTGAAAGTGAATCCTCAGCTAAACCGAGGCCCCGTGACTGAAGTGCACCTGAGATCCCAGTGAGCAGAGAGCTGCAGCTTCATGAGGCTCATGACGACACACTCACTGATGTGAAGCAGTGGGAGTTCATAATAATAATACTTTGATTGTATATAGCGCTTTTCTAAATACTCAAAAACGCTTTACATAGGGCAGAGACAAACATAACAAAACAAAAAATAGAAAGACAATGGAGCAAAGAAAACAAACAGAAAATTTTAGGTACAAAAGAAAACTGGAGAAGCTGCAATGGAATTAGTCCTGTAGTGGAGGGTAGGGAGCAGGGGTTAGCAGGTGAAGGGTAGGGAGCAGGGGTTAGCAGGTGAAGGGTAGGATGCAGGGGTGAGCAGGTGAAGGGTAGGGAGCAGGGGTTAGCAGGTGATGGGTAGGGAGCAGGGGTTAGCAGGTGAAGGGTAGGGAACAGGGGTTAGCAGGTGAAGGGTAGGGAACAGGGGTTAGCAGGTGAAGGGTAGGATGCAGGGGTGAGCAGGTGAAGGGTAGGGAGCAGGGGTTAGCAGGTGATGGGTAGGGAGCAGGGGTTAGCAGGTGAAGGGTAGGGAACAGGGGTTAGCAGGTGAAGGGTAGGGAGCAGGGGTTAGCAGGTGAAGGGTAGGGAGCAGGGGTGAGCAGGTGAAGGGTAGGGAACAGGGGTTAGCAGGTGATGGGTAGGGAACAGGGGTTAGCAGGTGAAGGGTAGGGAACAGGGGTTAGCAGGTGAAGGGTAGGGAGCAGGGGTGAGCAGGTGAAGGGTAGGGAACAGGGGTTAGCAGGTGAAGGGTAGGGAACAGGGGTTAGCAGGTGAAGGGTAGGGAGCAGGGGTTAGCAGGTGAAGGGTAGGGAACAGGGGTTAGCAGGTGAAGGGTAGGGAGCAGGGGTTAGCAGGTGAAGGGTAGGGAGCAGGGGTTAGCAGGTGAAGGGTAGGGAACAGGGGTTAGCAGGTGAAGGGTAGGGAGCAGGGGTTAGCAGGTGAAGGGTAGGGAGCAGGGGTTAGCAGGTGAAGGGTAGGGAGCAGGGGTTAGCAGGTGAAGGGTAGGGAACAGGGGTTAGCAGGTGAAGGGTAGGGAACAGGGGTTAGCAGGTAAAGGGTAGGATGCAGGGGTTAGCAGGTGAAGGGTAGGATGCAGGGGTGAGCAGGTGAAGGGTAGGGAGCAGGGGTTAGCAGGTGAAGGGTAGGGAGCAGGGGTAAGCAGGTGAAGGCGAGTTTGAAGAGGTGTGTCTTGAGGGCTTGCTTGAATGATGATAGTGTGGGAGCCTGACGGATGTGGCTAGGGAGGGCGTTCCAGAGGGTGCAGCAGAGAGAAGGCCCTGTCACCCCAGGTCCGGCGCTTGGTCCTGATGGTCTTCAGAGTGTTCGCATCGGCGGACCTGAGGCAACGGGTTGGGGTGTGAAGGGGGAGGAGGTATGAAAGGTAGAGAGGGGCCAGATTGTTTAGGGCATTGTAAGTGGTGAGTAACATTTTAAAGTCAATCCTCTATTTGACCGGGAGAAAGTGGAGGTTGCGTAGGACCGGGGTGATGTGTTCATAGCGCTGGGTGGAGGTGAGCAGTCGGGCGGCAGAGTTCTGAACATATTGGAGTTTGTTGATAATTTTGTCTGAGAGATATGAGGTGAACCAGGAGACGGCAGTGCCAGTTATACCAAGGGAGTAATGGAGACGTGAGATGAGGATGGAGTGGTTGATAGTGTCGAAGGCGGCGCTGAGGTCAAGGAGGATGAGGATGGTGAGGAAGCCAGAGTCAGCAGAGAGAAGGGCGGTTTCTGTGCTGTATTTTGAACGGAAGCCAGATTGGAAGGGTTCATAGAGAATTTGAGTTGTGATGCAACAGCTCTCTCAAGGACTTTGGACAGGTAGGGGAGGTTAGGGATGGGCCGGTAGTTGTTGGGGATTTCAGGGTCAAGACCAGGTTTTTTTCAGCACGGGGGTGACAGCAGCGAGCTTGAGTGGGGAGGGTATGAGACCAGAGGACAGTGAAGAGTTGATGATGTTAGTGATGAGAGGGGAGAGTGAGGGGAGGCAGGCCTTGACTAAGGAAGAGGGGAGGGGGTCAAGGGCACAGGTGGAGGTCTTCATGCTGGAGACTATGGAAGAGAGGTCCATATCAGTGACTGAACTGAAGGATGAGCGTGAGTGGCTTGGAAGTAGGGGAGAGTCATGTTGAGGGCTGGGCGGTGAGGTAGTGGAGGGGGAGGAGGCAGCCAGCTGGTTGTGTATTGCAATGATCTTGTCATTGAAGAAGGAGATAAATTAGTTGCATTTACTGGTGGTGAAGAGGTGGAGATGGTGTCCATGGGCTTGAGGAGTTTGTTGATGGTGGATTGGATGATGGAGGAGTAGTGAGAGGAGCGAGCGGCGTTGAGGGCATCTTTATATTGTAGTTGGTGGAGTTTGAAAGCATCAAGGTGAACAGCGAGTCCAGTTCTTTTAGCAAGACGTTCCAGTTGACGGCCCTGCACTTTGAGGTGGCGAAGTTGGTCAGTGTACCAGGGGGCGGAGTGAGTGAAGGAGACGAGTTTGAATTTTATGTCCAGGGTGATAGTCAGGTGGTCAGAGATGGTGAGGTCGATGCTGGTTGGATTGCTGATGATTACTTTCTGCGGGAGGCTCTGTGTTCATGAGGCTCATGACGACACACTCACTGATGTGAGGCAGAGGGCCGGTGTTCATGAGGCGATGCTGCCGCTCGGTGGTTGAAGCGTGACGTGGCACGCAGTCGCAGTCGCAGACGCAGACGCTTGTGCTTGAATTGAACATTAATTAACTCACAAAAGCCAAATACACCAATTAAGAGTCTGTTTCTGAGGTTTGGTTTTGTCATTTCAGTGAACTTCAACACTTCTGGAGCTTTCGCCTACATCACACGGTCTTCCTCAGTAGATGATGCTACTCGTGGTCATTTAGGGATCTTTGTATGTCTCCTTGTGGTTGTGTTGTGTCTCTTCATAGTCGGTTTGTGTCATTTTGTGGTTGTTCTGTGCCTCTTTGTGGTCGTTTTGTATATATTTGTGATCATTTTGTGGTTGTTTTGTGTCTCTTAGCGGCCATTTTGTGGTTGTTCTGTGTCTCTTTGTAGTTATTATGTGTCTCTTCCTGGTCATTTAGTGTCTCGCCGTGGTCTTTTTATGTCTCTTTGTAGTCGGTTTGTGTCGGTTTGTAGTTGTTTTGTGGATACTTGTGATAGTTTTGTGTCTCTATCGTCGTTTTGTGTCTCTTTGCAGTGTTTTTATGTCTCTTAGTATTCGTTTGGTGTCTTAGTGTCTTAGTAAACTTAGTAGTTTTGTGTCTCTTCGTGGTCATTTTGAGTCTCTGCCTAGTTGGTGTGTCTTTGACTTAAATTATTTAGGTGAAGACCAGTGAAAATGTTGAAACAGCGCCACTTTGTTGTGGCTGAAAACGGTACTGCTCATCATTGCAAAACGAAAGCTCATCATTGCTATTGTGCTGTTGATGAGCTTTCGTTTTGAAGTAACATTAAACAAATATGAGTCATTAGCACTACCCACAGTTCCACGGGACAGACTCAGCCACGTAAAAAAGCTAATAACTGTAAAACTAGACCGTCTTGAAATGTGAGAACAGACTCTGTGAAATGACCTTGAGCTGAACAATATGTCAGACACGAGAACCCCCAGACAACAAAAACAGCTGCACTGTGAGTGAGAACTGTTGTGCAATGGACTAATTTAAATACAGCTCAACAACATTTGTTGTTTTGGTGGAGTGTGTGTTCTCAGACCATTACCTGAGTCGCGGAGCCACTCCCCAATGCTCCCCCAATCATTGTTGGAGGGCGCCGCGGGTGACAGGCCATGGCATCCTTGGTCATTGCCTATATGTGGAATGGCCAGTGAGGACACTTGTGATGCACACCACTACTTTTCAACATTGTTCAATGCAAATACTTTTATAGTGTGTGTGTGTGTGTGAATACTAATGTACTGTACTTAAATAATTTGTCTGTAAATTGCTGCTACGTCGACACCAAATTTCCCCTCGGGGATTAATAAAGTATATATTCATTCATTCAATACACACACACGGTACAAGTATTTTACTGGACTATTTTAGATTTCATGCTACTTTATACAGGCTAATCCTCCACATTTTGTGTTTTTAAAAAGCCACGAAGAAGAAGAAGAAGGACGAAGATGGATAAATATGACAGTCAGATCATTTGGAGGTTTGTGTTCTGGCCAAACGGACCCAGTACAACAACCCACTCCCTCTCTGAGGCAGGACAGAAACAGCAGAGCGGCTTTTACTGAAAACATTTATTTGATCCAATTCTTTGGAATGTAATAGTCAATGATCAGAGTCCGAGACAACAGAGACGGATGAGTCTGGGTGCTGACCAGGAAGTTAAAGTACAAACAATACTTTTAATCACTTAAGGCCTCACTGCTTTTCCTTTTCTTTTTTACTTCCTTATTTCCTTTTTTTTTTTTTTCTGGATCTGAGACAGCAAAAAAAAAAGATTACAGAAGCAGTTAGAAAAAAACATTTCTTCTTGTCATACAAAGAAAACAAAATAATGAAACAATAACACGTACATCAGTGACAGTACAAAAACAAGGTGATATTATACCAAGTAAATAAAATTGTTACGTTTCAAAGAGCTTTTTTTCGAGATTGAAAAACATCTCCGTAAAATTGTACTTTTATCCGAGTTATGACATTGTCATCTGAAACCGTGTTTATTAAAAAGAAGCAACGCTAACGCCGTCCCCTCCCTTTCCGTCGTTCTCTCTCCTCATAAATCAACATCATAAACAACAGATTATTTTCTTCTTTTTAAATATATCAGTGCAACATTTTGTTTTCCACATCTGGTGCTGCAGCATCCTTTCTCGTTCTGAAGCGGGGAGCTTTAATGAAACACATTCTGCTATGACTGAAAGGACACGATGATACCCATAACCTCGCCTCTCCGCTGTAAACATATCGATGTGTTTGAAGAGCTCAATAACCAACATCTCGACGGTCGGGAGCGCCTTCACTTGATTGGAAACGTCGGACAATGATTGAATTTAAAACATCTTTCCTTTGCAACAAAGTATCCACGAAGAATTGACTTCACATTCTGAGCTCACTTGATGCCAAATAATGCATAAAAACCAATTAAACAGATTGAACTTAAGACGGCGCAACAGGAACCGGCGGCGGCGTGTCAAACTATCACGCCTGCGTAATGGCTTTTTAAATCTCTTAAAGTCCTGTTTATTATCCGAAGAGTGAACATGAAACGTCTGTTGGAGGTCGACGAGGTTATTGACCGGTGACACTCTCTAGACTCCGCCCACCGGCTGTACGGCGCTATGAACACGTGGCCAGCATCACGGCGCGCTTAGCCGCGGAAGCTAAAACGCGACAACGCGGTTTTATCCGTACAGTATTTGTGAAGGCTCGTCGTTTTTCAGATTTTAAGCACTTTTTCCCCGACTGTTTTTCTAAAATGAACCGATCCCGTTTGATCCGATTTTTCGTCAAACGTCCTCACAGAGGTGTTGAAATCCCTGCTGATCGCTGTCGATTGCAGTTAAATGAGGCCCTTTTTTGCAATGTTGACAAAAAATGGGAAATGGGGATAAAACGCTCAAGAAGCTGCAGCAGAATCCCTCAGAATAAACTTTATTTTATTTATTTTTTTAAATCACATTTTTAGTTTTTCTTTCTTAAATGAAAAAATAAAAATACTGAGCTCCTATAGATTTACGAGGCGAGCTAGTAAACTCATCTTTGTTATGAAGACACGCTCCTTATGTGTGTGTTACTTTAACCCTGTCCCCTAAAACATGACACTGCTCTCTCACTTGAACCGTCGTAGTTTTAAACAGTTTTAAACTAAAATATAAACGCTACAGTGTACTTTGATACGTTTAGGCAACAAAATGAGGTTTAGTAAAAAAAACAAAACAGAAGTACACAAACAGCCGTCTCCTGGGTGAAAACGTATGTTTAAACGTACTCCACGACTAAACACCCTTCCCTTAATTGTCATTCACAGTGCAGTTTTGTTGTACGTAGTTTTGCTTGAACTCAGCCGCTTTCACTCCAGAGAAATTAGACGTGCGAGGCAAGAATTGGACGGCGCGTTACACGTCATGTAGATCCTTCAAAGACTCCTCCTCTGATAGTCGACACTGGGAAAAACAACAACAACAACAACCACAACAAAAAACCTGTCCAGCCATCATTGTCACGGCAAACATTAAGTCTTAAGTTTTTCAGTCCCGACTGAAGCGTCCGTCAGCGAAGATGCTGATGGACGTCTCTCTCTCTCTCTCTCTGAAGGCCGGACACACTTAAAGTTAAAGTTAAAAAGTCCAAACAGTCACTTTGTGTGCGCCAGCGGGGAAAACGTCAGCAGCGACAAGTTATTCTCCATCCTCGACGTGGCGTCACCGTCGTAGTCTTTAGCGGTGCTGAGGTTGTCCGTGTTACCCTGTACGAAAACAGCACTTCCCATGAGGCGTTTCTGAGGCGTCTCTCTCTCTCTCTCCATAATCTCAACGCCGTTTCCATCGTTGTAATGAAAAAAAAAAAAAAAAACCTTCCCGTTCCCAGAGCACGAGCAGAAACTCAACGACGACACAAAAGAAACACAAAGAGAAACACAAAGAAACACAGGTTTGTGTTTCCGTCTGTTAGAAGGAATACTTTCTGTACATTTTAGAGATCAGAGCGACTTTGATTCCGACATAGAAAGGATACTGCGGCACTGGTGTCTTTTTTTCTTCTTCTATATAGAAAAGGGCGCTCAAATATATTAAAACCTATGTACAATATGTGGGATGTGTCATGTGCCATGAACATGAGGCATTCAGGGCTCCTGCACCACTTTCTTTTTCTCCCCACATTCTGAAATCCCCCCCCCCCCCTCCCAAAAAAAAAAAAAACCTGAACTGCTTTGACTTGAGATTTTTAAACATTTGAACGTGCCGTCAGATCCACGGCGACGCTCGACAGCACTGCTGCTACTGCGACACACACGTGTGTAGTTGTATCATCATCATCATCATCATCATCATCATCATCATCATCATCATCATCATCATCATCATCACAATCTGGTCAGGTTTGTGTGTAGGAACCCCGGACGGCCGATGAGAGAACAACCCGCAGAAAAACAAGGCGACAGAAAAAGCTGAAAAAAGAAAAGAAAGGAAAAAAAGGCACTGTCGGAACTAGACGCAGGTCAACGGGTCACGATGGTGCCCGCCTTCACGCACACACACACACACACACACACACACACACACACACACATGCACACACACACACACACACACACACACACACACACGCACACACACACAGCTCTGACCACTGCTGCAGTAGAGATAGTAGCCTGCCATCACATGCGTCAGCCTTTCATGTTCTCTCTCACTCACACTCTCTCACACACACACACACACACACACACACACACACACACACACACACACAGACACACACCTTAAATGCAGATGTATATGAAAGTGACACATGTACAAACACACGTCCACGCTCACACGGCCAAGTTAAAGAGCCAGAAATCAGGATAGCGAATTCCATCTTGGAGAAACAAAATAAAATAAAAATAAAAATAAAACGTAACAAAAAAAAAAAAGATAATCTTTCCATTAAAGTACACACACGTTCATCTGAATTGGTCTCAACACCAGCATGTGATTACACAAACTCAACGAAAAACACGCCGAAAAAACAAATAGAATCCTTCTTCTTCTTCTTCTTCTTCTTGTGTGTCTCTCTCTCCGCTGTACACTCTTTATACACAGTGCCCCCTGCAGGCCAGTCCCTTCCACTGCCGCGCCTGAGAAGAAGAACAGAATGACGTTGGCCGTCCCGTCGGTGGTTCCTCCCGCTTGATTGGCTGCGTCGCGTCCCTCACACACCCCTCACGCCTCTGAATAGTTACTCTGTCCGTTCATCTTGTCCTTCTTTAGCTTCACGCCGTCCACCAGCTCAAAGTTATAGTTCTCCAGGGCGGATAAGTTCCTGTCCGTCATGCTGCCCTGCGAGCAGGCGCAGTACAGCACCACGCCGCAGATGGCGCCCAGGAAGACGCCCAGCGCGGACATGGCGATGATGGTGATGAGGATGGGGTCCAGCGTCTTCAGCATGTTGCCCGGGCCGCCCAGCTCGCCCGTCTCCTGAGAGAGGGAGTCCATCGCTGCAGGGGAGAGAACGTTACGCTCAAAGTGGGTCCTCAACATTTTGCAGACGAGCAAACCGTGTTTTCCTCTCACTACGTCCCTGTTTCTTTACCGTTTTGGGTTCGGCTTTACGAGAATCACAACTTGTGAATGTTGTGGTTTCTTTTCAGCTGCAGACGCTCACGTTTAAAACTCTTTTAATGTAGCTTTCTTTACAGAGGAAGACTCAAGTTAGATGTTTGTTAAGATGGACTCAAGTTAAAATGAGTCTTGTGTAAAAATACATATCCTTCCTCTCGCCTGTAGTGCTGTTTATCTATCTAGATCAGGGGTAGCCAACACGGTGCCCGTGGGCACCTGGTCGCCCGCAGAGACCTCGCTAGTCGCCGGCAAGCATGTTCTAAAAATAGAACACGCTTATGAGCTTTCACAAGAAAAAGAATTTAAAAAAATAAAAATTCACTGCCGTGCGCGCAGCGGTCGGAGCTACTTATGTGTCATGATTCTAACTTGTATCATGGTTCTAACTTTAGTCGCGGTTAAAACTTTATAACAACAATTAATAACCCACAACTAACACATTTTAACAGGGTAAAACACCAAGACACAACAGTTTGTGACTTATTAACAATTTGTAACACTAATAATTGTACATTTATAAAATTACACCACAGAGCATGCTGGGTACAGCTCGCCCACTATCACACCAAGAAGAAACTCTGTCGCAGGAAGAGACAGACCCTTCCTGTTTTTTTTCACCTACATTCCCCTGGGTCCTAAGTCCCTCCAGGTTTAGCTTCCTAACACCCTCTATGTACCAACGTAAAAACAGCTGTTCAGTTGGCCTGCGGTCCTTTTCAGCATCAATGAATGAATGCGTTTACTGAAGAAAAAAAATACGCCAGAATCTTACAAAATACTGTGATATTAATTTTTGGCCATACCGCCCAGCCCTAACTCCGACCATTTCTGAAGGGGGTTAGATAGAGTTAGATAGTTAGATAGGGGTTAAATATATAGTGATCTGTGCAACTTTGTTGTTCAGGAAGTTTGTATCAAACAAGTAGCCCTTCGTATTATTTTGTACCCTTGAAGTAGCTCTCGGCTTCAAAGAGGTTGGTGACCCCTGATCTAGATGGTTTTGGAGATGTATTGTATTGGACTATAAGGCACTCGGCTTGTGGTGCTGGAAGCGGCAAAATAAAAATACATTTGAAGAACTCACTATTTGGCGCTTAGGGCACCACAAGCCGAGCGCCATATAGTCCCATTATATTGGAGAGAAGGCGGACATCTCCAAAACTATAGCAACTCACAACAACACAGTCAAGATGGATAAATAGCACGACAGGTAAGAGGGAAAATATGTATTTTTGAATTTGGGGTGGCCTGTGCCTTTAAGTATGAGTAGAAATCCACTGATGTGATCCTTTTCATGGTCAGATAAACAATAGAGACATGTTGAAGTCAGACCTTTTTTTTTGTTTTAATCTAGAAAATAAAGTGTGATCCTTCAACTTTCATTTTGGTATGAATGTAATGTCGTCCAAAAGACTTTTTGTGTGCTTTTTTCTCTCCAAAATGGACCCACTGACGCTTTAACGACAGCTGGAGGCGGAAACTTACGGAGGATGAGGATCTCCGTCGGCGGAGACGTCGGAGTTTCTGGATCTGCACGGAGGAAGAGAACGGCGTCCGTTAGATTAAATATTAAAACAGGAAAGTCAAAACAAAAACAGAGGGCAGAACAGCATTATAACAATACACACCCCTGCAGTCCTCGGCCTCGAGGCCATCTATGATCTGGATGTTGTCCACGGCGATGTGACCCGCGCTGCGTCTGTCTGCGACGCCTTCCACCACCACCTGCACATCACAACACACACACAGGAAATATGAAGCTTGAAGCATGAAACATGAAGCATGAAATATGAAACATGAAGCATGAAACATGAAGCATGAAGCATGAAGCATGAAACATGAAGCATGAAGCATGAAACATGAAGCATGAAGCATGAAACATGTAGCATGAAACATGAAGCATGAAGCATGAAGCATGAAACATGAAGCATGAAGCATGAAGCATGAAACATGAAGCATGAAACATGAAGAATGAATCATGAAACATGAAGCATGAAACATGAAACATGAAGCATGAAGCATGAAACATGAAGCATGAAACATGAAGCATGAAACATGAAACATGAAGCATGAAGCATGAAACATGAAGCATGAAACATGAAACATGAAGCATGAAGCATGAAACATGAAACATGAAACATGAAGCATGAAACATGAAGCTTGTAACATGAAGCATGAAACATGAAGCATGAAACATGAAACATGAAGCATGAAGCATGAAACATGAAACATGAAGCATGAAGCATGAAACATGAAGCATGAAGCATGAAACATGAAACATGAAACATGAAGCATGAAGCATGAAACATGAAGCATGAAACATGAAACATGAAGCATGAAACATGAAACATGAAGCATGAAACATGAAGCATGTAACATGAAGCATGAAGCATGAAGCATGAAACATGAAACATGAAACATGAAGCATGAAGCATGAAACATGAAGCATGAAACATGAAGCATGAAACATGAAGCATGAAGCATGAAACATGAAGCATGAAACATGAAGCATGAAACATGAAGCATGAAGCATGAAACATGAAACATGAAGCATGAAGCATGAAACATGAAGCATGAAACATGAAACATGAAACATGAAGCATGAAGCATGAAACATGAAGCATGAAACATGAAACATGAAACATGAAGCATGAAGCATGAAACATGAAGCATGAAACATGAAGCATGAAACATGAAGCATGAAACATGAAGCATGAAACATGAAACATGAAGCATGAAGCATGAAACATGAAACATGAAACATGAAGCATGAAGCATGAAACATGAAGCATGAAGCATGAAGCATGAAACATGAAGCATGAAACATGAAACATGAAGCATGAAGCATGAAACATGAAACATGAAACATGAAGCATGAAGCATGAAACATGAAGCATGAAACATGAAACATGAAACATGAAGCATGAAGCATGAAACATGAAGCATGAAACATGAAGCATGAAACATGAAGCATGAAGCATGAAACATGAAACATGAAGCATGAAGCATGAAACATGAAGCATGAAACATGAAACATGAAACATGAAGCATGAAGCATGAAACATGAAGCATGAAACATGAAACATGAAGCATGAAGCATGAAACATGAAGCATGAAACATGAAGCATGAAACATGAAGCATGAAACATGAAACATGAAGCATGAAGCATGAAACATGAAACATGAAACATGAAGCATGAAGCATGAAACATGAAGCATGAAGCATGAAGCATGAAACATGAAGCATGAAACATGAAACATGAAGCATGAAGCATGAAACATGAAACATGAAACATGAAGCATGAAGCATGAAACATGAAGCATGAAGCATGAAACATGAAGCATGAAGCATGAAACATGAAACATGAAACATGAAGCATGAAACATGAAGCTTGTAACATGAAGCATGAAACATGAAGCATGAAACATGAAACATGAAGCATGAAGCATGAAACATGAAACATGAAGCATGAAGCATGAAGCATGAAACATGAAGCATGAAGCATGAAACATGAAACATGAAACATGAAGCATGAAGCATGAAACATGAAGCATGAAACATGAAACATGAAGCATGAAACATGAAACATGAAGCATGAAACATGAAGCATGTAACATGAAGCATGAAGCATGAAGCATGAAACATGAAACATGAAACATGAAGCATGAAGCATGAAACATGAAGCATGAAACATGAAGCATGAAACATGAAGCATGAAGCATGAAACATGAAGCATGAAACATGAAGCATGAAGCATGAAACATGAAACATGAAGCATGAAGCATGAAACATGAAGCATGAAACATGAAACATGAAACATGAAGCATGAAACATGAAGCATGAAACATGAAGCATGAAGCATGAAACATGAAGCATGAAACATGAAGCATGAAACATGAAACATGAAACATGAAGCATGAAGCATGAAACATGAAGCATGAAACATGAAGCATGAAACATGAAACATGAAGCATGAAGCATGAAACATGAAACATGAAACATGAAGCATGAAGCATGAAACATGAAGCATGAAACATGAAGCATGAAACATGAAGAATGAATCATGAAACATGAAACATGAAACATGAAGCACGAAACATGAAACATGAAACATGAAACATGAAGCATGAAACATGAAACATGGAGCATGAAACATGAAACATGAAACATGAAACATGAAGCATGAAACATGAAGCACGAGGCCCTCTGAGGGCCACAAGCTGAAGTCTAGTTGTTTCACATCAGCGTTTTTTAACTCTTTTTGGACGTGAACCAACGAGAGGTTTCAAGGTCAATCTGAGGGGTAATAACATATATTTAATAGCTTGAAGGAAATACACTTTTGTGACGCAAAATTCTGTTTATTTTCTTCAGAATTCCTCTTTTTTTTTTTAACCCTCCCGTTGCCTTCAGGTCAAAATGACCCATCAACATACATACACACACATATACACTCGTACGCGGGAGGGTTAAGATAAAATATCATATAATATGAACATTAAACCAACTCCAGTTAAATAAGATAAGAAAATGAAGGAAAAATAAATGAGAAAATGAAATCAACAAACGATTGTTGAAAGGAGAAAGTTTCCCCTCATGTCTCGACTGTCTTCTCCAATAAAGACATAAAGTGAAGATACTTCTACAAGCAAAATAGTTTGGGAACCTCTTTTTAACTGATCAATCTAAATGTAAATATGGACTACTAAAATAAATCCATTTTCTATACAAAGTAATCCTGTTCTCCCAGCATGCATTGTGTCTATCACACGGCACATTAGAGCTTCCAACTCAGTCCTTTTTCTAAACCATTTTTCTTGGCTTCTTTTTCTTTAATAGACCTTAAAGCTTTGCAAATGTTCTGAAAACAAACAAAAAAACTGTCCAAAGAGTGAAGGAAGGATCTCAAAATAACCTCAAATAAAAGCAGGGTCCCTACACATTCTGACCAATGGATTTATGACCTTTAACCAGATTTCCATGAGCAAACATTTAGTGAAATCTGCGTGTAAACAGTAAAAAGTGAGTAAATGTAGTATTTAAACTAACAATGAGAACACAAAGCATACAGTAAACCTTAAATGACACAAATGAATGAGACAATAGTTTGATTAAAAGAATAAAACATGTATATAGACGCCTGTATGTATGCCTGATTATATTCTGAGCGTCTTTCTTTAAAACTTTTACAAAACTTTTGGGATTTTATTTTTGTCAAGGACTTTTCCAGGCCTGGATAATAACCGTTTTAAAAATCCCATGACCGTTCCAGGTCCTCCATGCCCGTAAGAACCCTGTGGAACCTCAAGATGGCCTCCTTTAAGGATCACCCCCGGCCGCTCTTACCTGATACGAGGCGCTGGCGTGCGGCAGCCGGACCCGGGCCTCCCGCCACCGTCTCCCCTGGTGGCCGTTGACCATCCACAGGATGTGTCCCGGCTCCGCCTCCTTCCTCTGCTTGATGTGCAGCGACCCGGCGCGCTCCCCGGACATGAGGTACCAGAAGGACATGCAGAGGTCGGCGTCCGGCGCCGTGATGGGCGGGCTGGCCAAGCTCGCCACCTCCTCTTCGTCCTCCTCCTCCTCCTCCTCGTCCTCCTCCTCGTTCTGGACCGCGTCCCCCAGCTGCATGTAGATGAAGTTCCCCGGTCCGCCTGCGGGGGGCAGCAGAAGACAAGGTGAGAGGCGGTGAGCGTGCTGCGTTCAGGGACCCTCATATATGCAGATATGTCGACTCTTTTTCACCACGAAGAGCGAAGACGCAGTCAGTGATACTCATGTCTGCACGTTTTGAATGAAAACGTTGATATTTATATTTATATTGAGAGAGAGAGAGAGAGAGAGAGAGAGGGGGGGAGGGAGGAGGGGGGAGAGGGAGAGAGAGAGAGAGAAAAGGGAGGGAGAGAGAGGGAGAGAGAGAGAGAGTGTGTTGGACGCTCCCAGAGCGTCCAACACAAAGGGGGAGTGCACACCACACACGCACACACACACACACACACACACACACACACACACACACACACCTGTGTGGTCGAGGATCGGCCCCCGGTGGACGGCAGGAGCCCCGTTGGTCTGGACGAGCCACTCGGCCCCCGTGCCGGTCTCTCTGGTCCAGCCGCACAGCGACGAGAAGTCGAAGTTACAGGCGAACCAAACGTACGCTGAG
>JBAMJR010000725.1:5000-27500 GCA_038501785.1 Myoxocephalus aenaeus | reverse complement strand
ATAACGATTTTATCGTGATGTATAATATAGAATAATAAAGAAGAAATCTGTCAAATTAGTCGTTAACTTTGTGGTTTTCGTGTACGGAGTCTGTAACCACGTGCAACTGTATGATAACGTGATTTATGAGGCGCTGGATGTGTTAATAATATATATATATATATATATATATATATATATATATATATATATATATATATATATATTTTTAAAGATACTCCGGTTATTGCCAATATCGATATATCGCAACTCCCTTAATATTTTTTTATTTTTATAAAAGATAAATAATAATCGATACATATAATATATAATAATATAAATAATAATACAAAATATAAAAAATGTAATAATAATAAATGAATAAATAATAATAATAGAGACAAATTAAAAAATTAAATAGATAATAATTTGGGCAAAAAAAAGATATATATATATATATATAAACACATACATACACACACACAAATATATATATATATGTGTATTTTTATATATATTTATATATATGTATATATGTATATATATATATGCATATATATATATATATATATATATATACGTATATATATGTGTGTGTGTGTGTGTGTGTGTATATATATATATATATATATACGTATATATACGTATATATATATGTGTGTGTGTGTGTGTGTGTGTGTGTGTGTGTATATATATATATATATATGTGTGTGTGTGTATATATATATATATATATATATATGTGTGTGTGTGTGTGTGTGTATATATATATATATATATATATATGTGTGTGTGTGTGTGTGTGTATATATATATATATTTTATTTTTTTCTTAAAAAGCATCATTATTAGCTGTGAGGTCTATATACAACGCCGCCATTAGGACAAGTGTGTGTGTGTGTGTGTGTGTGTGTGTGTGTGTATGTGTGTGTGTGTGTGTGTGTGTGTGTGTGTGTGTGTGTGTGTCCCAAATCAAACCCCTTTGGAGTGGAAGTGGAAGCCGATAAAGAGCATTTTTGAGAGGACTGCTGTGTAAGATTGCGGTGCCACTTTCTCGCAGTGCACACGAGAGGCAGCTTCATACGTTTCTATGCTGGGAGTTGAAGTGGAAACAAAGAAGCGGCGTCGAGTTGAAAAGACTTTCACAGTCTGTTTTCCCAGCAGGCGGCGGAGATGTTCATTTATTCACGTTGTGATAACTGGAGACGGTTCTGCACTAATTCGGTGACAATGAGGACTTTTTGGTCTTTTTACTTTTTGCGTTACAGTTGTGTCAAAGCCGTCTCTTCTTCTTTGGTTTCTTGTGTTCGTCCACGCTGCCAAAACTCAATTGTTAATTCCTTCTCTATTATCATTCTGCTAAACGTGTCTCTCAGATCAAGAAATGTGGTCAAGAAATGTTCCTGCATTCTCTCTACTGACCACCAGGGGGCGACTCCTCTGGTTGTATAGAAGTCTATGCTTCATGTGTTAAAGCTGCATTCTCTCTCCTGACCACCAGGGGGGCAACTCCTCTGGTTGTATAGAAGTCTATACTTCATGTGTTAAAGCTGCATTCTCTCTCCTGACCACCAGGGGGGCAACTCCTCTGGTTGTATAGAAGTATATGCTTCATGTGTTAAAGCTGCATTCTCTCTCCTGACCACCAGGGGGGCAACTCCTCTGGTTGTATAGAAGTCTATACTTCATGTGTTAAAGCTGCATTCTCTCTACTGACCACCAGGGGGCGACTCCTCTGGTTGTATAGAAGTCTATATAAATGACTCTACTTCTCTTGATGTATTCCCTCAGTAAACATTGTAAACATGAGTTTATGTCTCAATCTCTAGTTTCAAGTCTTCTTCAATACAGCATGATGTTCATTTAGTAAATTATGGTCATTTAGAGTCAAACAGACCATAAAGCAGGGGACGCTTTAGGGGCGGGGCTACAAGGTGATTGACAGGTCTCTACGTCACTCCTCCTCAGTCCTAATACGGTCACTTCCACTCATTGTTTTGTGTATGAACCCTGATATTGCCCACGTGCAGAGACAAGAAAACACACCGATAATCTATTATAAATGACGCTTTGTGCAGCATGAATGATCTGGATCTGATAAATGCTGATAGAATAATAGAATATGCATCCCATAATGCTGTTCTCTTGTCTGCATGACGTTACATAGAAACCATTACCGTGGTTTTTGATGGATGTTGTCTGCAGCGCTGCTCCCGTATCGTAGCTTTAATTCATCAGAAGTAGTAATGGCGCTGAAAGGTGGACGCGGTGAAAGGCCACACTTTCACCTCGTCTGGCGGGAGGCGGGGTCACAGCCTAGCAACAGTGGGTCTCGGCATAGCAACAGCAGAGAGAGAGGGAGAGTGAACTGATTATAGACGGCATAATGGACGGGGGCGGAGGATACATCCAGAAATGAACCGCCGACAAAGAGCGGTGGAGAGTTTCCAATGGTGTGTAACTGTGCAACGACTAATTGGATATAGTGTAGTCTACTGTAAGAAAAGGATGGGAGTCTTAAGTGCACTCCGAGAAAAAATCTCCATCACATCAATCATGTCTTTTGTCGCTAATTGAGCCCGAAAAGTCTTGATTTAATAAAAACAAGTGGGTAGAAAATCTGCAAAGAAAGGGGGATTGTTTCAACATCCTGAGAAGAAGTTAATGGAGTAATATGTAACATGCTCCAAAGAACTAGCAGGGCAGCGTATCGGTCCTTAAAATCTAACTTTACTGTCATCAGTTATTAAAAAACAACAAGTTTTAAGTCAAAGCAGGGCAAGAAAACATGAAATAAACAGACTGGATGCCGCAAGTTCAGGTACAAGTGATATTACAAGTGGCCAGTGCTGGGCATTAGGGGGCCTAGGATGGATCCCTGAGGAACCCCACATATAATTGGTGGTGAAAAAAGACCCACATTGACTGGAAAAAGACCCATGAAAGCAGAACTGAAGCTGTGAGATGAATGCCAACCACGCCGTGAAGGCAATTAATTCCGACAGTGTGATCTACGCGCTTTAAAGGCCACGAGGTCCAGAAGAAGTAAGAGAGCGCCTTCCTTAACGTGAGTAAATCACTTTAAGACTCAACAAACCGAGATAAAATGTTTTCTCTTTGCACGTCACAACCTTGAATGTTTTTCCACGTTGTTGTTATCTTTGTTCTTGTCTTGAAAAGCCACTAAAAAACATGTTTATCAGAGTAAGAGCCGTGCCGAGGGAGCGAGGTTAGGAGATGTGAGAGGGCGTAACCGGAGGTGGCTGTAAATCATCAGGCGCACTAACATAGAGACACACACTCACATCTCAGCCTTTTACATTCTGCTCATGTTCTCAGCTTCACTGTAAATGTACACTGAGATACAATGAGGAGGGGAGGGGTGCAGGAAAGGAAAGGAAGGGAGGGAAGGAAGGAGGAGACGCCGTGAGTGGAAGCGCTCCCCTTAATAAGAATTTTAGAGAGGATAGCCGAGCGAAAGCAGGCAGCGGGTTTCTTTTGCAGGACTGAGGGAGGCTGATGCGAAAGGGAAGAAAGAGATGGATGGGAGGGG
Organism: Myoxocephalus aenaeus; assembly: GCA_038501785.1. Classification (NCBI taxonomy): domain Eukaryota; kingdom Metazoa; phylum Chordata; class Actinopteri; order Perciformes; family Cottidae; genus Myoxocephalus; species Myoxocephalus aenaeus. The sequence goes on along the minus strand of JBAMJR010000725.1, from coordinate 23,968 downwards.
AGGAGGAGGGAGTCAGAAAAAGGAGGTGAGAGTTGCACAGCGGAGGAGCGTCGTCGCCGTGTGTTGATCCTCAAGAAGAAGAAGAAAGGAGGACGGAAGAGGAAAGACAAAAAAAGGAGGATTGCTCTGTTCAGCCTCTTTTGTTGCCGACCGCCAAATGAAGAGTGTGTGTGTGTGAGAGCACTCCAGCTGAGCCACACACACACACACACACACACACACACACACACACACACACACACACACACACACACACACACACACACACACACACGCCAGATGAACACATTCAGTTTGCAGCAGAGCCGGCGAAGCGTCCTCCTGCTACTTTCAGCAGCTGCCGGTTGTTGAGGTTTATGTGTATGAACGCAGTTTCCATCGTGGACCAGAGGCGGCGGTCGGAGAGCAGGTGAAGCTCTTATCCGGTCGCGTGTTTTGCGCTTTGGAGACCCGGCTTTTTTATTTTTTTATGGGATGGAGAGGGAGAAAACGCCAGCCGAGAGGATCTGAGGATATCCGAGTGCCGGGAGAGTTTGTGAGAACCTCAAAAGAAGATTTACAGAAAACTCCAAGAGGAGCATCACCGAGAGAACTCTCTCCAGGTCTCAGGGGAGGGTGGGGTGAGGGGTGAGGGGTGAAGGGGGGGGGGGGTCGTGATGTGGATTATGGGATGAGTCCGGAGGGGTCGTTGTGGAGGGTGAGAGGGCAACAATGGGCCGCCCCGGTCCGGTGCCACGACCGGCCGCCTCGCCGTGAGCATGCAGGTCCTCCAGATCGTCAAGGAGCTGGTGTCGCCGTCCAGACGCAGGGCAGCGGCCAGGTTTGGAGGTGTGTGTGTGTGTGTGTGTGTGTGTGTGTGTGTGTGTGTGTGTGTGTGTGTGTGTGTACGTTACATCATGGACGTGATCCATCTGTAGAAACACACCTTTTTTTTTGTTTTTGTTTTTTCGGTGAGGAAAGAGCAGCAGTGCGGAGGATTCATGAGCTGCTGGGAATGTTTGCAGGAGGGTTGGACCGATGCGACCAGACTTTTATTAAAGCCGGTTATCGGCCTGTGCACCGAGCGTCCGTCTGCAGAACCGAGAGCGAAAGCCGCCTCGCCTCGCTGTCAGGAGCACTTAATCCTCCCGGAGCGTCTTCATTAGTGTAATGTAGGTTTCAGTGGCGAGCGCCGGCGGTCTAAATTCTGCATCCGAAAGGCTTTTTCCAGGATTTATTAGATTGAGATGTCAATTTAGAGAAGTCAATTTTTTTTTGCTCTTTAAACTTTTCGGAACGCTTGAAACAAACTGTGTGCGTCCGCAGAAGTGTGTCTGTGGTTTTTCTGAATGGCCAAACTAAGAGAGTGATGGGGTACGATGTGCTGTGACTTGTAAAGGCGCACACTTACTTGAGTTAAAGTTAAAGCCCTGCAGCTTTTATCACCTTCACACACACCCGGCCGGCAGCAGGTCGGTGCAGGAAGCTGCTCGTCGGATCGTCCGCTTCGTAAAGTTGCAGCAACGTTGAAAAGACTGTCGCACAAGCCCCGCCCCCACACACCGCGTCCACCCTGGATAGCTAACGACTGGATAGCCGTTAGCTATCCAGTCCACACTGGACAGCTAACGGCAGCGGTTAACGTCCGCACATTCAGCACATTCACCACATTCAGTTTTTTATTTTTTGTTCCACGTAAACGAAGAGTTTAAGTTGCTTTGCAGTCAGTCTGAGCGCACCTTTAAAAAGACGTTTCTCAACAGTGCAACGCCAAAAAAATGCGCGGCGGGAAAACAGAAAATCAAAAAAAAAATATGCACACTGTTTCCGATGCAATCTATCCTCCAAATAACAACAAAAATCTGAACGGAAAATGTCTAAGCGGCTAACGTTAACGACACAATACATAAACTAACCAGACCCCACATTCTTTTCCCTAAAAGCTAACGGTAGCCAATGTTTAACGTCGGGTACCGTTAGCTCGCTAGCTAGCTGATAGCTAGCTAGCGAGCTGATATGCATTAAAGTCTCACGTTAAATGTTGCACCTATTTTGCCTTTTTTTTCTTGGCATGGAAATGATAAAGTTGTACTCAATGTCATCGTGGACGAGGTTAAACTTCTTTGACTGAATGGGAGGGACGTTTCCCCGGAGTCACCACTGTAATAGCTCTGTTGCTGTGGGACACTAGCGCACTATATATGTATGTGTGTGTGTGTGTGTGTGTGTGTGTGTGTGTGTGTGTGTGTGTGTGTGTGTGTGTGTGTGTGTGTGTGTGTGCGTGTGTGTGTCCGTCTTGCTGCTGCATTTCTCTGGTGTGCAGTGAATAATGAAGCGTGGTGCCCGGGGTAATGGAACACTGTGACCCCCGACCCCTCGTTCTGTCTCCTGATTGGATCGGCTGGTGCGCGATATACACGCGTGTGTGTGTGTGTGTGTAGTGTGTAGTGTGTGTGTGTGTGTAGTGTGTATATATATATATATATATATATTTTTTTTTTTTTATACCGAACGTTGAAAGAAAGTTTGAAGGTTCACTAAACCACATTCAGAGCATTAAAAGAGCCGCGTTTAAGATTCTGAACATTAATAGAGCATCAAACTATTATTATATACACTAAACTGTGTGAAAAGCTGAATAGACCGCCTCTAAAAGAAAAGAAAGATTCTCCTTTTAAGGTAGAAAGTGCTTGTTATCTGCTGCCAGCTGGCTTTGATAACAGCTTTAATTTATCAACTAACCCCACCAGTGAACTCCTGGAGGACCAATTAAACCACACAAGCATGCGCTGCTGCCGGCGTCCTGCGGGAAGTCAATATTTGAGGTAAAAGTCGCTTTTGTCCTGAGTCAATGCTTTTACATGATGGATGGAGGCAGATGTTTAATTTTGAGTTGGTGAGGAATCACAGCGGCTTAATATACAGCTAAGGAGAAAGTGAAGTCTATGCTTCATGTGTTAAAGCTGCATTCTCTCTCCTGACCACCAGGAGGTGACTCCTCTGGTTGTATAGAAGTCTATGCTTCATGTGTTAAAGCTGCATTCTCTCTCCTGACCACCAGGAGGTGACTCCTCTGGCTGTATAGAAGTCTATGCTTCATGTGTTAAAGCTGCATTCTCTCTACTGACCACCACGGGGCGACTTTCTGGTTGTATAGAAGTCTAGCACAACTGTATTTATGCCACTAAAGTTTCTGAAAATCTCAAAATGTGGAACCTTTTTTTTATTGGTCATTTAATTGAAATGGGTGTGGCTGAGTTGAACAAATGTGGTTGTATAGAAGTCTATGCTTCATGTGTTAAAGCTGCATTCTCTCTACTGACCACCACGGGGCGACTTTCTGGTTGTATAGAAGTCCAGCACAACTGTATTTATGCCACTAAGTTCCTGAAAATCTCAAAATGTGGAACCTTTTTTTTACATTTTACTACCAGTAGGTGTGTATTAGACTTGATGACAAAGTCATTGTGTGTGTGTGTGTGTGTGTGTGTGTGTGTGTGTGTGTGTGTGTGTGTGTGTGTGTGCGTGTTTGTGTGCGCGATCAGCTCTAAAGGCACAGACACTTAAACAGAAAGTGTTTCAGAGATTTCCGGCTTCTTTATCGACTGGCCGGAAAACATTTTTTTCCCATTTGGCTGTCTTCTTTATCTCCGTCCATCAGGAATTCACCTTGGCTCTTCTCTCTTGGCTCTTCTCAGGCAGATTTAGAGATGGCCTCCAACAGATACCACACACACACACACACACACACTTGCATGGATTCACACACTCGCTGCAGTGCTGAGCTTGGAGGTGCTGAGGTGTGATGGCTGGCTGTGAGGTGCAGGAGGCGAGCAGATGTTGTTGTTTTACGAGTACCGTGAAGCTCATTGCGAATGCATTTGGTTCTTCTTCGCTCAATGTAAGGACGCGGCGTAACTCTGCATATCGTGTTCATTTTAACGAGACAATATTTCATACGATACGACAGTATGTATGGCTGTAAACTATCTTTGCCCCGGTAGTACAAACAAACAAAAACAAAGAGGACAAACAAAAACCTGAGTTTCAGTTTCAAGAGGCTATTAAGAGTTATTCATATTTTCAGCTGAGGCCTCTGATTTTTTTTTTTATTTAAACGTGTTTTAAAAGAAAAGGTATATGAATTAAAGTACAACATATAATAAATATTTACCGTAAAAAGTCGGGTTGTAAGCCGCTACTACCTTCGGTGGTTGTCCCCGCTGTAGCCAGCTAGCGCTGCTGCTATCTCCCTGCTAGCTCCCTGCTGTAGCCAGCTAGCGTTGCTGCTAGCTCCCTGCTAGCTCCCTGCTGTAGCCAGCTAGCGTTGCTGCTAGCTCCCTGCTAGCTCCCTGCTGTAGCCAGCTAGCGCTGCTGCTAGCTCCCTCGACAACCACCGAAGGTAGCGGGACCAGCCCCGGCTCGATGCCCGACTCGGGCATCGGACGCCGGACGCAGGCAGTAGCAGCAGCGCTAGCTGGCTACAGCGGGGAGCTAGCGGGGACAACCACCAAAGGTAGTAGTGGCTTTTACGGTATTCTACTGACAAATATTTAACTAGTTTTTGGGGAACTGTTGCTTTTTTGTGTCTAAGTGACTAATGGCGACACAAGTATTTTTAAATTGGTCCAGTTTTGAACGAGAAGGCTGCACCATTGTGGAAAAGATGATCGCTACACATTTGATTCCGTCTGTCTGCTATTGTGTGTTTCTCGCTCACAGAAGTCTCGTTCTTTAGCTTTCTGTTTGTCAATGTGTCACGTGACATCGTACAACGGTGGAGTACGGGAAGCGTCGTTTGGTGTCGTCTGAGAAGATTCTCAGTGTCTTGGCCGAATATTTAAAAAGATTTAGACGATGCAACGAGAGATTTCAGAACGAGACTTCTCAGAGCGAGACAAACAGACGGGATCAAGCGGGAGGGAAAGAAAAAGTTGCATTTCACTGTCGGGTCCTTTTCCATAATTACATTACATTTAGCTGACTCTTTCATCCAAACCGACTTACAATAAGTGCATTCAACCATGAGTACATAATGCTGCCTCGCTTAAACTATTTTAACCCGTTTAGCGGCTACCGGCTGCAGCGCTCTCCTTCAATACTGGACCAATTAAACAAATTGGGTAGTCACTTCGACAAAAAATGCATGGCTGAAAAATAAAGAAGTCACCCGTTCTCTGCAGGAATCGCTCGACATGGACATGACTGTAAAAAAACAAACAATGCATTGCCAGATAATTTATCACTTCCTGTTTCGACTCTCCGTCTTTTTGAACGTCGACACAACGCAGAGGGTTTCTGACACGAAGAGAGACTCCACTGCAGGCTTCTCCTGGTCAGCAGCTCAGTATCCCACTGCATTATTCAGCAGCCTCTCTCTCTCTCTCTCTCTCTCTCTCTCTCTCTCTCTCTCTCTCTCTCCTGGAGCATCTTAACACTCTCCTAAAGGAGGGTTCGCTCACATGTTCAAATGCTGCACCAGGAGCGCCGAACGAGGACACTTTCTCATATTATTTTTGTGTGTTTTTGCACACCGACGTGTGAACCATCTGCAGGCATTATATGTGTGTGTGTGTGTGTGTGTGTGTTCCCGGAGCTTGAAGGGAAACCGCCTGCTGGTTGGTTAAGGAGTGCGAGACCGTCTGGACCCAGCGGGTGTTGCAGCGGCTGAAGCCGACGTCCACGCTGAGTAGCGGGCGGCTAATTGCCCGTCCGTCCTCCCTAAAGGGCAGAAACACCGGCGGCGGCTTCACTTCCTGCCTTCGTGGCCGAGCCGAGTTTAATCTCGACGTGACGCTTCCTCCACCGGCGGCTCCGGCCTTGCTCGAACATCTGGGCTTGTTCTGTCGTTATAAACAAATTCTAACGGCACACGTGATTCCAAAATGCCAGATTTGGAGATCTCACCTGAACTGTCTGTACTAAAACCTCTCAATTTGTTTTCTGCTTCACTTTATCAAAGTCAAACTTTGCAGAGAGAATGTTCACATATTGTTTAAACCTTTCAGCTGCATCATTCCTAAGAGATAATCATCCATTTTTTTCATGTTTTTTTAGGCGAACTGAAACATCTTAATTTACTCTTATCCAGTCACATATATACTGATATCTCCACATCTGGACAAATCTCACAAGTGTTCCCTTTATTATGACACCAAAATCATTCAAATAGCCCCTGTGGTTGCAGAGATATACTCTTTGTAGTTTGGGTAAGCAAATTTCGAGCGGAGGCCTAAACAATAGGTTTGTTTTTAAAAGGTTGAGCAGAAGATATCGATCCCTTCAGTTTATTAATTTATGTATCAAACGTTTAGACTTCGTAAACGCTCCCTTTCAGAGGTTAAAAGAAGGGAAGTCTGTTTGCTTTATATCTCCTTCTATATATATATATATATATATATATATATATATATATATATATATATATATATATATATGTATGTATGTCGATATGAATATAACTTTAATTCACATCCTTGTGTGCCTTCATAAAACATAAAGGCTTCTTCCTTTGTTCAGCCTCAAAAGAAAGCAGCGCTTTTGGAGGTAATAATAATGATAGAAGATGATGAAGAGGAGGAGGAGGAGGAGGAGCTCCCGTGGCTTGAATTAATAAGGTTGTTGTTGTTGAAGAAAACTACCATTTTCTTTGAGCAAACTTGTTCCCTCAAAAGAATCTTGATTTTTCATTTAAGCTGGAAGCAATTTCTCCAAAATGATTGCAGTTTTCATACAATAATACATTTAAAAAAGCTTGCATTGCAGACTTATTTATTATTCTGTGAAGTCCCACAGTGACCTTCATCAGCGCCTGTTGGCTTAACCGCCAGCTGTTTTATAAATTGCATATATTTCATTTACTTTGTGGACAAAAATAAAGCATTGATTGATGGTTTGGCACGCGCTTAAATCACACATTACAAGTTAAAGCTGAAAAATGAATGAAAAAAGAAAGTGAAATTCAGCTTTTCAAATCCTCCGCCGCTCACAGGTCTGATCTCGAGCTAATGGAAGCTGCTAATGGGCACGGCTGTATTTTTCAGTTTTTTTACGGACTTGCCCCGACTTGTTGGTGACAAACCGGTGCCGTGTGTGTGTGTGTGTGTGTGTGTGTGTGTGTGTGTGTGTGTGTGTGTGTGTGTGTGTGTGTGTGTGTGTGTGTGTGTGTGTGTGTGTGTGTGTGTGTGTGTGTGTGTGTGTGTGTGTTGGCGTTGGCACCGGTTCCTCTGCAGCAGTGTGACGGATCGGCTGAGTTTGATCAAACTTGTTCTCTGTTCGAGCTTCATCGTGTGTGTGTGTGTGTGTGTGTGTGTGTGTGACCAGTTTAAAACCTCGGTTACTCAAAACAGAAATATGTTACGTGTTGTTCCTCGATTCGGTGATTCATTTATGCAAGTTTATTTTTGCAACCAGTGAACAGGAAGTGACCATATATGGACATAGAGACCCTGTAGAGACCCTGGTGTCAACCTGTCAATCACCTTGTAGCCCCGCCCCTAAAGCGTCCCCTGCTTTATGGTCTGTTTGACTCTAAATGACCATAATTTACTAAATGAACATCATGCTGTATTGAAGAAGACTTGAAACTAGAGATTGAGACATAAACTCATGTTTACAATGTTTACTGAGGGAATACATCAAGAGAGAAGTAGAGTCATTTATATAGACTTCTATACAACCAGAGGAGTCGCCCCCTGGTGGTCAGGAGAGAGAATGCAGCTTTAACACATGAAGCATATACTTCTATACAACCAGAGGAGTCGCCCCCTGGTGGTCAGGAGAGAGAATGCAGCTTTAACACATGAAGCATAGACTTCTATACAACCAGAGGAGTCACCCCCTGGTGATCAGGAGAGAGAATGCAGCTTTAACACATGAAGCATATACTTCTATACAACCAGAGGAGTCACCCCCTGGTGGTCAGGAGAGAGAATGCAGCTTTAACACATGAAGCATATACTTCTATACAACCAGAGGAGTTGCCCCCTGGTGGTCAGGAGAGAGAATGCAGCTTTAACACATGAAGCATATACTTCTATACAACCAGAGGAGTCGCCCCCTGGTGGTCAGGAGAGAGAATGCAGCTTTAACACATGAAGCATAGACTTCTATACAACCAGAGGAGTTGCCCCCTGGTGGTCAGGAGAGAGAATGCAGCTTTAACACATGAAGTATAGACTTCTATACAACCAGAGGAGTTGCCCCCTGGTGGTCAGGAGAAAGAATGCAGCTTTAACACATGAAGCATAGACTTCTATACAACCAGAGGAGTTGCCCCCTGGTGGTCAGGAGAGAGAATGCAGCTTTAACACATGAAGCATAGACTTCTATACAACCAGAGGAGTTGCCCCCTGGTGGTCAGGAGAAAGAATGCAGCTTTAACACATGAAGCATAGACTTCTATACAACCAGAGGAGTTGCCCCCTGGTGGTCAGGAGAGAGAATGCAGCTTTAAGGCGCTTCTACGTTGACGTCACTTTTTGGAGACTAGAGGTCGCATCCTTTGCCCCATTTGTCATCTGCACATGCTCAGTGTGCGACAGTTAATTAAGTCGACTTGGTGGGGTCCCGCCATTAAATCATCCGCGGCCCTTTTTAATTAGACGGGGTTTAAATATTTTAGGGTTGTCAAGCTTCCGACGTTAGAGAAGTCAATCTGGGTTTTATAACGTTTAGTAGTGGCAGTAAAAGTGCCGGAGAAACGAGGAAATGACTTCAGACTTTGACCTTAAACAGCGAGGAACTAGCAACCAATGAGGAACAGGGACTTTTTTCTTTTTCAAACACCTGCTCAAGATAATAATACACTTATTTTGTCCCCGGTGAAAAGAAACGCAGTCCCAGTTCCTGTATTTAGCTCCCGCTGCCTCTGATCTGCGCCCACGTTTAGCCTCTTTGAACAAAAGCATCTCGTTATCTTGCAGGCGGCGGTTTCTCTCCCTGACAGACACTTTGATATTGATTAATATTTGCTTAATATTGAGACTGTGTGCTCTGCTCATCGCTCTCCTCTTAAATAAAAATGTTCTGTCCCTGGTTGGTTTCCCAAAAAACGTTCCGCTTGTATTTTTTAACCCATCAGATTGTAAAGAAATGCTGCAAAAATAATGCAAGTCACTCCTACAGAAGCCAGTAATCAGTCCACCAATTATTTAAGACAAGATATTTAAATATCTGTGAATATACTGTCTTTTCTTTTGGACATTCATGCCAATAAAACACATTGAATTGAATTAAATTGAAAATATCTAGGAGAGGATTGGATATATACTTTATTCATCCCCTAGGGGACATTTGGGGATGAATAAAGTATATATCCTATACTAGATATGTTCTATTCAATGTGCTTTATTGACATGAATGTTCCAAAAAAGAAAGTATATTAATCTAAAGGTTCAGTTATAATAGTACTACCACTTAAAAAAAAGTATTTCCATTTAATAAAAATGTTTTATTCAAGCCAATATGAAAGATATCAGTACTCAATTTGGCTTTTTTCCACCTATTTTAACCTTCTCTGAAGTCCCGCCCCTCTCTTAAGTCCCGCCCCTCGACCGCAGACCGGCCAATAACAGCGCAGACTCTCGTGCGATAGTTGCAGTTATCATTTCCAGGCATTTCTATCTGAATCATTTCCACTCTGAGCATTTCTGCCTCACGCTGTGTGTGTTTGTTGTCGTTAATTAATTCACAGCAGCATTCAGTATTGTTTGTTTGTTGTTCCTCTGTGTTTGTAGTTTTTCTTTTTGCCGCCCGCCCACTCACCGAACTGATCTGAGATCTGAAGACAGGAAACGGTTAGAGGGAGGTCATGTCGCACGAGCCAAAATATGTAAAAGAGGAGAAGAAGAGAACGAGACTTTTCTCCAGTCATTGTGCTGCTTCCCTCCTCCACTTCTGATGTGCAGAGATATCCTTATAATATATATTATATATATATATTATAAGAGATATCGTTATTAATCTGGGAAGGGACATTGTGCTTTATTAGTGGTCTGTATTGTCATCCTTTCAGAAACCTTTTCTCAAGTTATTTTACCAGCAGCTTCTTTGCTTCTGCACATTTTTCCTGAGCTCCAAATACTGACAGCGCTGATTTATAATTTGATACGCATAAATTATTGATTAGATAAATATATATATTAATATATAAATATATATATATATATATATGTGTGTGTTTTCCCCGGAGTCTAAACACGCTGCTGATGTTGAAACGCAAAAACAACTGAACTTACAGAGCTTCACTTTACTTTACAAAATATTAGGTTTTTATGCATGATTATGTCTCTCTCTCTCTCTCTCTCTCTCTCTGTCTCTCTCTCTCTCTCTCTCTCTCTCTCTCTGTCTCTCTCTCTCTCTCTCTCTCTCTCTCTCTCTCTCTCTCTCTCTCTCTCTCAGAAGTGATAACAGCACTTAACTCTCGTCCTGTACCGATGGAGCAGATAGACGCCGCTGAGATAACTTCTTCTTCTTCTTCTTCTTCTTCTTCTTCTTCTCTTTACCCCTCCCTCCCTCCATCATCCCTCCCTCCCTCCCTCTCTTCTTCCATACGCCGCATCACAACCCCGTCATGGTCCATCACCTCCATCTCATAATGAAGCTTTAATGGAAACTGTTCATCATCAAACCGTCACCGTCGCTCTTCAGTTCCCCGACTTGTTTCCATGCTTTTACTTTGAAAGAAATAAGAAGTTATTTTAGTTTTGACAGTTTGGAAATTGTTTAATTTGCTGAATTTGTTTACGTAAAGAAGCAAATTAACTTAATTTGCTTTGATATACTGAATAACTGAAACGAGGATAAATAAATGAATGGAAAAGTCATCGGTCAACATGTGAACCCTGACTTGATTTCAATGTTTTAAAACCTCCAATGTGAAGGATTCTTCTCAGTTTTTTCCTCTTCTTTGCAAATGCAAAGGTAGTAAATATTGGTACGACAGTTTTGTTTGTTTGTTTGTTTGTTTACATAAATAAACAAATTAACTTAATTTGTTTTAAATCTACTGAATAACTGAAACGAGAACTCGTGAACAGTCTCATTTTTATTTATGTGACATTTGGAAAAGCTTCCCCTTCAGCCGGCTGGAGCCTCTCTCCCCCTCCCTCCCCCCCTCCCTCCCTCCCTCTCTCTCTCTGGTGTGTTGAACAGAGCTTGTTGTTGTGTTGTTGTTGTGTTTGGGCGGGGGGAATGCTGCGAGTGGGACTGACTCGCTCCTGGAGTCAGATTCCCCGTCTCTCGGTGCAACAAGCGGCAGCTTTGTGGACTCGCTGATCTCACTCCTCTCCTCCTCTCGCTGCATCGTCTCCCACTCCTCCCACTCCTCCCACTCCTCCCACTCCTCCCACTCCTCCCACTCCTCCCACTCCTCCCACTCCTCCGGTGGTGCGTGGCAGTGGGACGGGCCGGCGGCGGGATGAGGTAGTTCAGGTTCGTCTCTCGGTCGTTCCGATGCGGACTAAAGCTCCGGCTCGCTCCGAGGATCCGCGGGGCGGCTGGAAAAGAGGTAAAAGATGAAATGATTCTTTGAAACGCGGAGATGCAGTTTCTGTTTGTGGGCGCTGCGGGGTGCGACGGGTCTCTGAGGTCTGGAGGCCGGGGGAGAGTTCCCATTGAGAGCTTTCATCACCTGCAGGGTTCTTACGCTCACGGAGAACCTGGAAAAGTCATGGAATTTTAAAATGGTTATTTCCAGGCCTGGAAAAGACCTAAAAAAAAAAGAAATATCCAAATTTTTTTTGTAAAAGTCATGTAAATGTGTTATATTCATGTGTTCATTTAGTTTGAAATAATGAATATGCTTTTAAAAGAAAGACGCTCAAAATATAAGCAGGCATACATACAGGCATCTATATAAATGTTTATTCTTTTAATCAAACTATTGTCTCATTCATTTGAGTCATTTAAGGTTTACTGTATGCTTTGTATTCTCATTGTTAGTTTAAATACTACATTTACTCACTTTTTACTGTTTACACCCAGATTTCACTAAATGTTTGGACATGGAAATTTAGTTTAAAGTCGTGGAACCCATTGCTCAATTGGTCAATGACACTAATTGTCCATTAATTGTCCGACAGTGTGAAGTGTCGGTGGTTTGAGTGCGACGGTCTGCGACGGTTTCTTCTGGTTTTAGAGGAGCCAGAATGATGAGGAGGAACTCATACATGTCACTGTACTGTAGTTCACTCCTTTTTTTATTTTTTATAAATCTTTTACGAGTAATATATTATATAACGGCTGACTTTTCCATGCTGACCGTCGGCTGCAGTATTTATGATGCTCGTCGTTTGCGGTCGTATCCTGATGCACGTCAGGGATTATTTTTTTTAAGGATTTTTTTTGGGGTTCAAGTGTACAGAACTACTCCATGTCTGTTGTGGATTTCTGTAGATTTTTATCAATTTCAAAATAGATTTACAATCGATTAATCAGTGACTAATATAAAACATTTATAGTAACTTTATTTCAACATGTGGCCAATAAGAGAAGCTAAAGGATACAAATAAATAAATATACAAAATATTATAAATCAATCGAAAAAACAAATTGTGACATTTTTAATCAATAGAAATAATATAAAACATTTATAGTAACTTTATTTCAACATGTGGTCAATAAGATAAACTAAAGAATAAAAATAAATACATATTTTAATTATTTTAAATCAATAGAAAAACATATTGTGGCATTTTTTATTAATAGAAATAATATAAAACATTGATAGTAACTTTATTTCAACACGTGGTCAATAAAAGAAGCTAAATGATAAAAAATATAAATAATATGAGTTATTTTTAATTAATAGAAAGAAGAAAACAAAATTTGACATTTTTATAATATAATATATATATATAATAATATTCAAAAAAACAATATAAAACATTTATAGTAACTTTATGTCAACATGTGGTCAATACGATAAGCTAAATGCTAAAAATAAATACATATTTGAGTTATTGGGCTGATATAATTCCCACTCTGTTCTTTCTTTTCACGCCTTTTCAACATTTCCCCGTTAACTCGACTCTGAATGTGATCAACAGCTTTTAATAAGTGAAGAGATCACAGCGCTGAAGGATTAGAATGAAACACGGCGTGCAGCTTCACCTGTTCAACCCGTCGGGGGGGAAGTCACAGCTCACTTCCCGAAATCCACGCCTTCTCCGGCACGAACACTCGTGACTCTTTCTGACGTTTGAAGTGACTTTTCTCAGCAGAGAAGTTTAGTTTCCTCCCGAAGATTGACGAGTTGACATTGGAAGCAACTTGATCGGGTTTAGTTTTTGACACTCAAACCACGGCTTTTTCCACCTATTAAAAGATGAATATTTTTAGCATTTTAATCAGGAACTATCTGATCGATTAATCTCTGTACTCGACAAATACGGATGTCACTTTTTCAAAGAGTAAAGGAAGAACTAATTTGTTCCAATTTCTAATTTGGTCAAATTAAGCTGAACGTCAAAGTCAAAAAGATTCATCCTTCATGGCAAAACTGCGTTGCAGTTAATAATTGACATTAAAGGCCAGGGTTTCTTAAAATGCTATCAGATTACATGCGATTGCACAATGAGGCAAAGTCACAAATGTCACCTTATTTATATTTATTTTTTATATGAACCTAATTCAGTGGAGACGATTCCTCTTTGGGACTCTAATATGTTCCATTACGTTAAACACATACAGAATCAGAGTAAGATCAATAACAAACAACCCTGTAAACCTATAGGGGTCTTCCACAAATAAAAACAATTATAATAATAATAATAATTTCAACTTATATAGCGCTTTTCAAGATACACAAAGACGCTTTACATTATGGACAAGAGACAATGACAAATCATTATGACTTTCTATCTCATAATTATGACTTTTATCTCGAAATTATGACTTTCTATCTCGAAATTATGACTTTTATCTCGAAATTATGACTTTCTATCTCGAAATTATGACTTTTATCTCATATTTATGACTTTCTATCTCGAAATTATGACTTTCTATCTCGAAATTATGACTTTCTATCTCGAAATTATGACTTTTATCTCATATTTATGACTTTCTATCTCATATTTCCGACTTTCTATCTCGAAATTATGACTTTTATCTCGAAATTATGACTTTCTATCTCGAAATTATGACTTTTATCTCGAAATTATGACTTTCTATCTCGAAATTATGACTTTCTAGCTCATATTTCCGACTTTCTATCTCGAAATTATGACTTTGTATCTCATCATTATGACTTGATCTAATAATTATGACTTTCTATCTCGAAATTATGACTTTCTATGGGGATATCTTTATTATCACGGCTAAAGAAAATTAAATCTTTTTTTTTTTCTACTTTGGGAAATTGGCTTCCATATAACCACATTGTGTGAGCGTAGGAAAAATGGGTTTACACACACACACACACACACACACACACACACACACACACACACACACACCCGACGATCTCCGTCACGGAGGCCAGTGTGATCCTCGAGGCATGAAAAGGGGTCTAATTGCATTTATCTTGAGTCAAGCCGCTGAGGAATACTAATATGTCTGTAAGGGGCTATACGCTGAATACCAGTTCCTCCCAGTGCCTCTCACTATGGGAACCACTGGGCCTCATGGGGGAAATTCCCAGCAGAAAAAAAGGGCTTTACTGTATTTGTTTATTTGCCCCCACCACCCCACATAGCGTCGTCTCCCGCTGTGTGCTCTTGGCAGTCCACAGCGACATGCCACACACACACACACACACACACACACACACACACACACACACACACACACACCATCCTGTCATAAAAAATGAAATGCCAGCCGGCTCAATGAGGAGCATGTTTGTTCGGAGCGTTCTGGAATTCCAGTTCGAACCCCGGAGACCCGGAGAGGAAGCGGAGGACGAGAGTCAAGTGCTTCCTGTTTAAGGGAGGGGGGGGGGGGGGGGATGTTAAAAACGAAAGGGATCATAAAGTTTGACACAACTGATTAATTTCGGGCCACGGGAAGCAGAAGCACATGTTCTAATTATGACGAAAAGCGTTCATGTTTTTCTTCTCGGTAAGTTTTAGATAAAGAAAACGTCATATTTAGAACATGTGCTCGTGGTGCACGTCTGCCTCTTGTGGCCCAAAATGAGTATTACAACAACAAAAACTCTTCTCTTAAAACTTGAAAAGATTACCATGACAAAACCTCTTTTCACTTGTTCTTAATGATTACAATTATGAATTAGATTCATAAAATGGATCACCATGATTACATTTTTCTTACTCACCTCTCAGGGCTTCCATACACCTGAGCAGAAGAGGTTACAAAAATAACCTAAATAAACAGTCCCTAATAATAATAATAATAATAATAATAATAATAATAATAATAAGATTCTTCAGCGTGTGTTAATGTAAATATTTCATCCTCTTCAGCGTGTTTATTGTTGTTGCAGGTATGATTCATTAAAACGCCTCAAACACAACGTGACCCCACTTAACGGAGTGTGTGTGTGTGTGTGTGTGTGTGTGTGTGTGTGTGTGTGTGTGTGTGTGTGTGTGTGTGTGTGTGTGTGTGTGTGTGTGTGTGTGTGTGTGTGTGTGGGAGTTGACACACATCCGATGTGTCTGAGCCTCTCGTGGTTGCTGCATCGGGAAGTGTGAGTGCGAATGTGGGAAGTACTGATTTAGAGGTGAGAGGGGTGTGTGTGTGTGTGTGTGTGTGTGTGTGTGTGTGAGAGAGTTGAGGAAACAGAAGCGTCTGTGTTTCAAACTTACTGGCACCTTTTAAGGACAATATTTTTTACAGTAAATTCCTGATTTTCTTACTTTTTGTGACTTGTGAAGTGAAGCTGGCGGCCGCCGCTCATGGAAGCTCGTCTTTGTCAAAGCGGTTGTTTTTTAACTCGTGCTGAAATATTAACTGTTATTGTAATACATATAATAACTGCCAGAATGAATACAATGATTATTTTTTCTTGTCCAACAACAGTTTTTAGATGTTTACTGTGTGAACAGTCGTTATTTGTAACGGCGTTAAAGCTAAACGTTTTGTCAATATTACAGACATTTCACTTTCTACTGTACATTTTAAAATATTAGTAAAAACACCTGAAATTAAAAGACAAATATAGTGAAATGTGGCCTCGCGATTAGAATGCTAAATGTCATAGCACCTTTTACACATTCTGGGTTGGCAGTTTATATATACATATATATATATATATATATATATATATATATATATATATATATATATATATTTACATCTAACTGTTTTGTTTTTGTACTTTTCACACAGATTGTCACAAAAAGGGACATAATGTGTTTTCCTGCGTTTATAAAAACTAAGACGGCAAACTTTATCAAACGTTCACAAAGACGAACCAAATCCTCCCCTTCTGTTCGTAAACCTTTCACAATAAAAGCCCTGGATGCCAGTATTTTAGCTTTTTTTTTCTTGTGTTTATTGGTGACAAAGGTCTTGTCTTTATGTTCTGTGTTTACATACTAACTGGTTTGTTGGAAACATTGACATTTTTCGAAGCAAATTTTTTTCTTTCTTTTTTTTCTTGTATAAAATTGAATTAAAGCAAAGGGAAACATCAGCAATCTCTGGTTTGTTGCTGCTGGTGGAACGCCGCACGTCAGCGGTCAGAGACGACAAACTCCATTCCTCTCTTTGTCAAATGAAAATAAATAAAAAAGCTGAATGTAACTCTGTTGCGTTTCTCTCTGTTTGCTCTCCAGCGTCTGATCAGGATGCGGCGGTGAAACTGGACCAGGAGCGCGCCGAGATCGTCGCCAAATATGACAAGGTAAGCCGGCCAGCAGGAGGCGTACTTTACTCTGAAAACCCCCAAAAACCTGATCTCCTCCTTACGTTCGCAACATTGTCACGAGTTTATCAAAGAAACATTGTAGCTGAAAATGAAGCATTTAAAAGAAACATTGTAGCTGTACGATGATACTCTCCACTGTGTGTGTGTGTGTGTGTCTGAGTGACACCTCTATTTCACGGCCTCGGCGGTATCAGTAGAACCAGCTCACCACGCTCGGTTTGTAAATTAGTCTTTTTTAATTTAGTCCAGCCGGCTGCTGCATCATCTCCTGCCTCATTATGAGCCGGGAGATGATGATGGAGGCGTTTAGTGTGTGTGTGTGTGTGTGTGTGTGTGTGTGTGGCACAATCAGAGCTAAATCAGTGTCATTGTCGGGGGGGAGGAGTTTAACGGCGACCGCACTCGTGCATGATATAAAAACATGATTTGTTTTAGTCTTGAAATTAAGAGTTTTGTTTCTGTTTTACTGTTTTTTTTAAATATTACTTTAATATTTCTAGGGGGAAATTTGTTTTAAAACATCTTCAAACCAATTTAAATCAATTTAAATCAATTTAAAATGGTACAAGTTTGCGGCTCGTTAGAAATATCTCAACATCTATTAGATGGTGTGTCACGAAATGTCGTACAGATATTCACGATCCTCAGAGGATGAACCTCAGGGTTGATCCCCTGACTTTTCCTCTACTGTCACCATGAAGTCCACATTGGTAGTTTTAAGTTAAATATCTCAACATCTATCAGATGGATTTTCATGAAATGTTTTCTCAGCTATTCGTGATCCTCAGAGGATGAACCCTACGGATTTAGTTAAAAAAACGGTTTTGTTCTCCTATAACACACTTTGGGTAACGGATTGGTAAATTAAGAAAATAATAATTCAGCAATAGCACTTAATGTTTTATTATTTAACCTAGATTTTCATCAATTTATATATATATATATATATATATATATATATATATATATATATATATATATATATATGGCATGATGAATATCTGACAATGAACTTAAACCTAAATACTGAAGAAATGGTATTTATTGCTGTGGCTTTCAACCCTAAATTCAGTTTAATTCTTAATATTGAGGTAGGATGAAACACGGAGGTCTTTCGGGGTCTCCAGAGCTGCACGTGTGCGTTTTGAGTTATTTATTCAGCTGCTGTGTTTCTGCAGAGGAGGTGAGTTTATAAATACTTCACCTCAAACATCTGGCCGTCAGACTGAGACCTCGGACCTCCTGTCTGTCACCGCGTGAGGAATATTAACGGCGGTTAAAGGTTCATTATTAAAATAGAAGGGCTGTAAAACGTTCCTCACGTCCAGGTGTTAGTATAAACGGCCAGAAACCCGCTTAGAAATCATAAAAAGTTGCTTCAGAACTTGCCAGATTTCAAAGTTTTCTTCAGTATTAAAGTACAGTATGTATACTTGTGTGTACATTCAGGAGTACAACTCTAACAGGAGCTAACAGATAATTCTGCAGACTTTTGACGAGCCATATTGCCAAATTGTAAACTAATATCGGCTAAAAATAACATTATACTTCCTGTTTACGTGCCCCAAAGCATTATGGGAACCAATAACTTATAATGGATGAGAAGTTAAACTTGTTGGTGTTTGTGTTTGCATCAGTTCAAGGCCTCAAATCCACATTTCCACCCTTTTGGTACTTTATTTTGTGAGCTTATTTATTCCAGTGATACTTGTGTGTACATAAATAAGTACACTGCTAACAGGAGCTGCTCACAGATAATTCTGCATACTTTTGACGAGCCATATTGCCAAATTGTAAACTAATATCGGCTAAAAATAACATTATACTTCCTGTTTACGTGCCCCAAAGCATCATGGGAACCTAGAAACTTTAGAAGACTTGAATTGTAATTTGTTTGTGTTCATGTTTGCATCAGTTTGAGAGTACAACGCAAACAGGAGCTAACCGCTAATTCTGCATACTTTTGACGAGCCATATTGCCAAATTGTAAACTAATATCGGCTAAAAATAACATTATACTTCCTGTTTACATTCCCCAAAGCATCATGGGAGCCAAGATGGAATGTGAGCTTTGCGTTGGCTCTTATTCAACTTCCTCTGTCCTCTGCCGTCATTCTTATCCTCACACACTCTGATATCCTCCACATAATCCTGTGTG
>JBAMJR010000725.1:0-2500 GCA_038501785.1 Myoxocephalus aenaeus | reverse complement strand
AAGAAGACGTAGAACAAGAAGAAGTAGAAAGTGAAAAGGAGGAGGAGGAGGAGGAGGAGGAAAGAGAAGATGTGGAACAAGAAGGAGGAGAAAAGAAGAAGGAGAAGAAGAAACAACTTCTATCTTGAAGACCCAAAAGGACATTAATCAATTTGATGTTAAATCATAATTATTATTATTTTATATGGAAGTATGTGAACATGAAAAACGTAAATTCCACAAAGCATTGTTGTTTTAGGTTTGAGTTATTTGAGTTAAGAATAAATAAAAAGGCAATACATATCAAATTATATTATTATATGGTAGTGTATGACAATGAAAATGTGAGTATTTATCTACTTTTTATTTAAATAACAAACGTGTGGGGAAAAATGATGCTGTTTTTGGAATTACATTTTGGTGATCACGTTTAAATGATGATCTTAATAAAGTCCCTCATGAGCTTCCATACTTTGCACACAGAGATAAACACAGCAGGAGCTGAGGAAACGTCTAATCTGTTATTTCCTGTTTGATGTCAGAGGGAGTGAGGCGAGGGGGTGAGACGGGGGAGTGAAGCGAGAGAGTGAGACAAGGGAATGAGACGAGAGTGAGGTGCAGGAGTGAGGCGCGAGGGAGTGAGACATGGGGAGTGAGGTGAGGGAGTGAGGCGAGGGAGTGAGACATGGGAGTGAGGTGAGGGAGTGAGGTGCAGGAGTGAGGCGAGAGGGAGTGAGATGGGAGAGTGAGGCGAGGGAGTGAGACATGGGAGTGAGGTGAGGGAGTGAGGCGAGGGAGTGAGGCATGGGAGTGAGGTGAGGGAGTGAGGTGCAGGAGTGAGGCGAGAGGGAGTGCGGCAAGAGTGAGGTGGGAGAGTGAGGCGAGGTAGTGCGGTGGAGGAGTGAGGCGAGGCAGTGATGTGAGGCAAGGGAGTGAGACAAGGGAGTGATGTGAGGCAGTGAGACAAGGGAGTGATGTGAGGCAGTGAGACAAGGGAGTGATGTGAGCTAGTGAGGCAAGGGAGTGATGTGAGGTGAGGGAGTGAGACATCGGAGTGAGGCGAGGGAGTGATGTGCGCTAGTGAGGCAAGGGAGTGATGTGAGGGAGTGAGACATCGGAGTGAGGCGAGGGAGTGATGTGCGCTAGTGAGGCAAGGGCGTGAGGTGCAGGAGTGAGGCAAGGGAGTGATGTGAGCTAGTGAGGCGAGGGAGTGATGTGAGGGAGTGAGACATCGGAGTGAGGTGCAGGAGTGAGGCGAGGGAGTGATGTGAGGGAGTGAGACATGGGAGTGATGTGAGGCGAGGAGTGAGACATGGGAGTGAGGCGAGGGAGTGAGACATGGGAGTGATGTGAGGGAGTGAGACATGGGAGTGATGTGAGGGAGTGAGGCGAGCACTGACCCGGATTCCATTCAGTTGTTTTAATCAATCAGTGTTTTTTTAGTTTTTCTGGGCAGCGTCTCTTAAACTATGATTCTTCCACGTATGACAAGCGAGGACGAAGCTAAAAATAAACTGGAGGTTAAGAGATGAGTTCTGTCATTTATCTCTTCCTCTCTTCCTCTCCTTCTCTCCTCTCCTTCTCTTCTTCTCTTCTTCTCTCCTTCTCTTCTCTCCTTCTCTCCTCAGTAAGAATGAACTTCCATCCTACGACTCGGTGGAGGAGAAGGTGAGTTACTTCTTCACGTCTCTTAAACTTTATACCTGCGCAACAATTAAACTATCAATTATATTATTATTGTGATATAGTAGTTTGTTTTTTAAATAGAGTACATTGTACAAATAAGTACATGTTTACTGTATTATGTGTGTTGAGGTGGTTTTGTCGAAAGAGTCGATGCGCACATTTTTTACTGAATACGTTTGGTCTTTCTGGGTAGACGTGATGTATATTTGTGATTTTAAAATCCAATTCATGATCCCCAAAAGATGACAAGTGCTTTATTCTGAGTCTGTGTTCACAAAATGTCAAAAAGGCAACTTAAAGAGATTCCCATCGGAACGTGAACGCAGACGCAGAAAAAGAAGAAGAGGAAGTTATTAATAATAATTAATAACTTAATGTGTCGCTTCTTCTTCTTTCCACTCAGCATAAACTCGTGGAGTTGGACAGGACCACAAAATGGCTGAAGATGCTGAAGAGTTGGGACAAATACAAGAACAGCGACAAGGTGATCGGCTGTTTTTATTTCCTGTTTGTCTCCTCCTCCTCCTCCTCTTCCTCCTGCTTCACCCTCTAAAACATACCGTATATATGTCAATACTATGTGGGAGTGGCTATACAGCAAAACTAACTTACTTATTACAAATAAAAGTCTTGAATTCAAGATTTCCCCTGAAGTCAACGTAGAAAAGTTAAGTATAACTTCTAGATGGGAAGGATATATATATATATATATATATATATATATATATATATATATATAGATATATATATATATATATATATATATATATATATAATGTTTAAATGGGTTTATTTCTTTCGGGCAGGTTGTCTGCAGCTCTTTTCTGTTTCTTTT
>JBAMJR010000724.1:0-39949 GCA_038501785.1 Myoxocephalus aenaeus | reverse complement strand
TCTTTCTTTTTTTAGAACCTGAGGATCAGAGCATGGCACCTTGAGATCAAAGCATAGAAGCCTGATGTCAGAGCAAGATGTATCTCAATATTTCTCTCTTCAAACCTGAGGATCAGAGCATAAGAACCTTGGGATCAAAGCATAGAACCCTGATGTCAGAGCATAGAACCTTGAGATCAAAGCATAGAACCCTGATGTCAGAGCAAGATTGACCTCATTATTTATTTCTCAGAACCTGAGGATCAGAGCATAGAACCTTGAGATAGACTCATTTGAACCATCTTGAGTTAGCAGTGTTTCGCCTCAGTTGATGTGTATATTCTTGCATATGAACTATTCCAGGAGCGACTTTCCCAATCCCTTTCCCCCTACCTCAACCACTCACCCATCAACACCTGACCTCATTTGAATATCAAACAAAGGTGTTAGAAGCTCAATTAGCAAAATGACTCACTCAGAAAAGTGCCTTGCCATGGTCCTATTAGCTCGCGGATAGTACCATTGGAATCGCATTGGCCATTATAGTGGGGGAGTCGAGTTTCAAGTCTCTGCGACCTTCCCGGAAAAAACGCAACAAGCCGACGATAATCCACTCATCCGAAAGCCCAGTTTCAAGTAGCCTGGGTCCAATGACCTTTATAAAAGACCTATTTCCAGATTCCGGGTTCCATCGTTTCCCCGCTAGCCTAGTGGTCTAAGCGCAGGGCATTAGCTTAAACCCGGTGCCAGTGGTTGGCGGTTCGCAACCCGAGAGAGACTCATCTGAACCATCTCGGGTTAGCACGGTCCGATTAGCTCGCCGGTAGTACCGTTGGAATCGCGTCGGCCATTGTACTGGGGGGAGTTGACTTTCAAGTCTCTGCGACCTTCAGAAAAAAACGCCGGTTCCAATGGTTGGCGGTTCGCATCCCGAGAGAGACTCATCTGAACCATCTTGAGTTAGCGATGTTTTCACTCAGTTTATTGTGTATGTTCTGCATATAAACTATTCCGGGAGTGACTTTCCCAATCCCAATCCCTCAACCACTCACCTATCAACCTAACCAAGGGCATACATCTAACATCTAGCACTTTTCTTTGTATCCATGGTCCCGGACTTTCTTTACTCTAGAGAACCAGGGGCACAGGACTTTAAAACAAGCGCACAGGGGGTTTTAACTCAGGGGGTGTGCTTAAGTGTGGGTCCACGGGGTCGGAGGGTGAGCCGGGTTAGGGGGGTGAGCTCCAGAGGTGGTTCAAGGGGGTCACATGACCCCAACTTTTACCCAGAGAAGGTGACCTTATTCCTGGGTAAAGTTAGCCAATGTGTGCCCTGGAAGCCATCTCCCTCCAAATGACCCTCCAGTTCCCCAGTGTCCCTGTTACTTCCCCTGACTCTGACCCAGAGTCCCATGCACTTTTATAGGGGCATTTCCCCAACCTTTACCCAGAGAAAGTGACCTCAAGCCTGGGTAAAGTCAGACCACGAGTGCCCTGGAAGTCATCTTCCTCCAAATGACCCTTCAGTTCCCCAGTGTCCCTGTTACTTCCCCTGACTCTGACCCAGAGTCCCATGCACTTTTATAGGGGCATTTCCCCAACCTTTACCCAGAGAACGTGACCTCAAACCTGGGCAAAGTATGACAAAGTATGCCCTGGAAGTCATCGCCCCCCAAATGACCGTTAACCTGAGCATAGAACCTTGGGATCAAAGCATAGAACCTTGAGATCACTGCACAGAATCAGAGCAATATTTATCTCATTCTTTCTTTCTTAGAACCTCAGGATCAGAGCATAGAACCGTGAGATCAAAGCATAGAACCCTGATGTCAGAGCATACAACTTAGTCTTAGAAACTGTCTCTTTATTTTATTTTCACAAATGCACAAGGCTCAGCCGAACGGCAAAGCCTGTCAAAAATAGGTTCAACTCATTGGTGTTCCTCTCCACGGAAGTCTTTAGTAAAAGGCGAAAGACTTGTGCGTTATGAAGAGAAACCAAAGTAAGTACTGCCCTCTTGTCAAGAGCAGCAGGTAATGTAGTCGTCCCAGTCAAATGTCTCACGGTAAGCCTCGGTTGACGTGCTGTGTTCAAAACAACAGGCCACACCCATTACCACGCCCATATTTTAAAGAGGGCGTTCCCACATTTTAAAGAGAGCAACAGTGTCCATTGCACAGTCTGTGTCCCTTCCAATAGAGAGAGGGGCATCAGTAACAGGTACACAGGCCCTTTGTTTGACACATGTCCTGAAGACCGACAGCGACTGAGACTTGTATCGTTGATGACAGAATCAAAGTCAACGACAGACTGCTCCATCGGATTGGTGTTTTGTTGTCCACAAGGCATTTGAAGGGTGCACCGTTCCCAGCAATACTGCAATACCGGGTCGATGCGTGGAGTGAACAGAGCAAGCTCCTATTTCATCTCCCAAGGCTAAAAATCTGCTTAATAAGACATCCTCGTATAGAGGACATATCAGATATTAAACTGATAAGAACAGATACTACACTTGATCTTAGCCAAAAGGCCGAGAAGCGATGACCACAAAGGGTTTTGCGTCCTGAGCCGACCTCCTGGGACCGTTCTCACTGGTCATGGTGCAGTTCTTTCAATTAGGCAGAGCAGCGGCAGCTGGCTTAGCAACACCCGCCCCAGGCCTCCATGGTCAGGCTCCATGGTCAGGCATCTAGTTAAGTAAAGATGTATCTCTTTCTTTCTTTTTTTAGAACCTGAGGATCAGAGCATGGCACCTTGAGATCAAAGCATAGAAGCCTGATGTCAGAGCAAGATGTATCTCAATATTTCTCTCTTCAAACCTGAGGATCAGAGCATAAGAACCTTGGGATCAAAGCATAGAACCCTGATGTCAGAGCATAGAACCTTGAGATCAAAGCATAGAACCCTGATGTCAGAGCAAGATTGACCTCATTATTTATTTCTCAGAACCTGAGGATCAGAGCATAGAACCTTGAGATAGACTCATTTGAACCATCTTGAGTTAGCAGTGTTTCGCCTCAGTTGATGTGTATATTCTTGCATATGAACTATTCCAGGAGCGACTTTCCCAATCCCTTTCCCCCTACCTCAACCACTCACCCATCAACACCTGACCTCATTTGAATATCAAACAAAGGTGTTAGAAGCTCAATTAGCAAAATGACTCACTCAGAAAAGTGCCTTGCCATGGTCCTATTAGCTCGCGGATAGTACCATTGGAATCGCATTGGCCATTATAGTGGGGGAGTCGAGTTTCAAGTCTCTGCGACCTTCCCGGAAAAAACGCAACAAGCCGACGATAATCCACTCATCCGAAAGCCCAGTTTCAAGTAGCCTGGGTCCAATGACCTTTATAAAAGACCTATTTCCAGATTCCGGGTTCCATCGTTTCCCCGCTAGCCTAGTGGTCTAAGCGCAGGGCATTAGCTTAAACCCGGTGCCAGTGGTTGGCGGTTCGCAACCCGAGAGAGACTCATCTGAACCATCTCGGGTTAGCACGGTCCGATTAGCTCGCCGGTAGTACCGTTGGAATCGCGTCGGCCATTGTACTGGGGGGAGTTGACTTTCAAGTCTCTGCGACCTTCAGAAAAAAAACGCCGGTTCCAATGGTTGGCGGTTCGCATCCCGAGAGAGACTCATCTGAACCATCTTGAGTTAGCGATGTTTCACTCAGTTTATTGTGTATGTTCTGCATATAAACTATTCCGGGAGTGACTTTCCCAATCCCAATCCCTCAACCACTCACCTATCAACCTAACCAAGGGCATACATCTAACATCTAGCACTTTTCTTTGTATCCATGGTCCCGGACTTTCTTTTACTCTAGAGAACCAGGGGCACAGGACTTTAAAACAAGCGCACAGGGGGTTTTAACTCAGGGGGTGTGCTTAAGTGTGGGTCCACGGGGTCGGAGGGTGAGCCGGGTTAGGGGGGTGAGCTCCAGAGGTGGTTCAAGGGGGTCACATGACCCCAACTTTTACCCAGAGAAGGTGACCTTATTCCTGGGTAAAGTTAGCCAATGTGTGCCCTGGAAGCCATCTCCCTCCAAATGACCCTCCAGTTCCCCAGTGTCCCTGTTACTTCCCCTGACTCTGACCCAGAGTCCCATGCACTTTTATAGGGGCATTTCCCCAACCTTTACCCAGAGAAAGTGACCTCAAGCCTGGGTAAAGTCAGACCACGAGTGCCCTGGAAGTCATCTTCCTCCAAATGACCCTTCAGTTCCCCAGTGTCCCTGTTACTTCCCCTGACTCTGACCCAGAGTCCCATGCACTTTTATAGGGGCATTTCCCCAACCTTTACCCAGAGAACGTGACCTCAAACCTGGGCAAAGTATGACAAAGTATGCCCTGGAAGTCATCGCCCCCCAAATGACCGTTAACCTGAGCATAGAACCTTGGGATCAAAGCATAGAACCTTGAGATCACTGCACAGAATCAGAGCAATATTTATCTCATTCTTTCTTTCTTAGAACCTCAGGATCAGAGCATAGAACCGTGAGATCAAAGCATAGAACCCTGATGTCAGAGCATACAACTTAGTCTTAGAAACTGTCTCTTTATTTTATTTTCACAAATGCACAAGGCTCAGCCGAACGGCAAAGCCTGTCAAAAATAGGTTCAACTCATTGGTGTTCCTCTCCACGGAAGTCTTTAGTAAAAGGCGAAAGACTTGTGCGTTATGAAGAGAAACCAAAGTAAGTACTGCCCTCTTGTCAAGAGCAGCAGGTAATGTAGTCGTCCCAGTCAAATGTCTCACGGTAAGCCTCGGTTGACGTGCTGTGTTCAAAACAACAGGCCACACCCATTACCACGCCCATATTTTAAAGAGGGCGTTCCCACATTTTAAAGAGAGCAACAGTGTCCATTGCACAGTCTGTGTCCCTTCCAATAGAGAGAGGGGCATCAGTAACAGGTACACAGGCCCTTTGTTTGACACATGTCCTGAAGACCGACAGCGACTGAGACTTGTATCGTTGATGACAGAATCAAAGTCAACGACAGACTGCTCCATCGGATTGGTGTTTTGTTGTCCACAAGGCATTTGAAGGGTGCACCGTTCCCAGCAATACTGCAATACCGGGTCGATGCGTGGAGTGAACAGAGCAAGCTCCTATTTCATCTCCCAAGGCTAAAAATCTGCTTAATAAGACATCCTCGTATAGAGGACATATCAGATATTAAACTGATAAGAACAGATACTACACTTGATCTTAGCCAAAAGGCCGAGAAGCGATGACCACAAAGGGTTTGCGTCCTGAGCCGACCTCCTGGGACCGTTCTCACTGGTCATGGTGCAGTTCTTTCAATTAGGCAGAGCAGCGGCAGCTGCTTAGCAACACCCGCCCCAGGCCTCCATGGTCAGGCTCCATGGTCAGGCATCTAGTTAAGTAAAGATGTATCTCTTTCTTTCTTTTTTTAGAACCTGAGGATCAGAGCATGGCACCTTGAGATCAAAGCATAGAAGCCTGATGTCAGAGCAAGATGTATCTCAATATTTCTCTCTTCAAACCTGAGGATCAGAGCATAAGAACCTTGGGATCAAAGCATAGAACCCTGATGTCAGAGCATAGAACCTTGAGATCAAAGCATAGAACCCT
This sequence comes from Myoxocephalus aenaeus, assembly GCA_038501785.1. Taxonomy (NCBI): domain Eukaryota; kingdom Metazoa; phylum Chordata; class Actinopteri; order Perciformes; family Cottidae; genus Myoxocephalus; species Myoxocephalus aenaeus. The sequence continues at coordinate 34,371 of JBAMJR010000724.1, read as the reverse complement.
GATGTCAGAGCAAGATTGACCTCATTATTTATTTCTCAGAACCTGAGGATCAGAGCATAGAACCTTGAGATAGACTCATTTGAACCATCTTGAGTTAGCAGTGTTTCGCCTCAGTTGATGTGTATATTCTTGCATATGAACTATTCCAGGAGCGACTTTCCCAATCCCTTTCCCCCTACCTCAACCACTCACCCATCAACACCTGACCTCATTTGAATATCAAACAAAGGTGTTAGAAGCTCAATTAGCAAAATGACTCACTCAGAAAAGTGCCTTGCCATGGTCCTATTAGCTCGCGGATAGTACCATTGGAATCGCATTGGCCATTATAGTGGGGGAGTCGAGTTTCAAGTCTCTGCGACCTTCCCGGAAAAAACGCAACAAGCCGACGATAATCCACTCATCCGAAAGCCCAGTTTCAAGTAGCCTGGGTCCAATGACCTTTATAAAAGACCTATTTCCAGATTCCGGGTTCCATCGTTTCCCCGCTAGCCTAGTGGTCTAAGCGCAGGGCATTAGCTTAAACCCGGTGCCAGTGGTTGGCGGTTCGCAACCCGAGAGAGACTCATCTGAACCATCTCGGGTTAGCACGGTCCGATTAGCTCGCCGGTAGTACCGTTGGAATCGCGTCGGCCATTGTACTGGGGGGAGTTGACTTTCAAGTCTCTGCGACCTTCAGAAAAAAACGCCGGTTCCAATGGTTGGCGGTTCGCATCCCGAGAGAGACTCATCTGAACCATCTTGAGTTAGCGATGTTTTCACTCAGTTTATTGTGTATGTTCTGCATATAAACTATTCCGGGAGTGACTTTCCCAATCCCAATCCCTCAACCACTCACCTATCAACCTAACCAAGGGCATACATCTAACATCTAGCACTTTTCTTTGTATCCATGGTCCCGGACTTTCTTTACTCTAGAGAACCAGGGGCACAGGACTTTAAAACAAGCGCACAGGGGGTTTTAACTCAGGGGGTGTGCTTAAGTGTGGGTCCACGGGGTCGGAGGGTGAGCCGGGTTAGGGGGGTGAGCTCCAGAGGTGGTTCAAGGGGGTCACATGACCCCAACTTTTACCCAGAGAAGGTGACCTTATTCCTGGGTAAAGTTAGCCAATGTGTGCCCTGGAAGCCATCTCCCTCCAAATGACCCTCCAGTTCCCCAGTGTCCCTGTTACTTCCCCTGACTCTGACCCAGAGTCCCATGCACTTTTATAGGGGCATTTCCCCAACCTTTACCCAGAGAAAGTGACCTCAAGCCTGGGTAAAGTCAGACCACGAGTGCCCTGGAAGTCATCTTCCTCCAAATGACCCTTCAGTTCCCCAGTGTCCCTGTTACTTCCCCTGACTCTGACCCAGAGTCCCATGCACTTTTATAGGGGCATTTCCCCAACCTTTACCCAGAGAACGTGACCTCAAACCTGGGCAAAGTATGACAAAGTATGCCCTGGAAGTCATCGCCCCCCAAATGACCGTTAACCTGAGCATAGAACCTTGGGATCAAAGCATAGAACCTTGAGATCACTGCACAGAATCAGAGCAATATTTATCTCATTCTTTCTTTCTTAGAACCTCAGGATCAGAGCATAGAACCGTGAGATCAAAGCATAGAACCCTGATGTCAGAGCATACAACTTAGTCTTAGAAACTGTCTCTTTATTTTATTTTCACAAATGCACAAGGCTCAGCCGAACGGCAAAGCCTGTCAAAAATAGGTTCAACTCATTGGTGTTCCTCTCCACGGAAGTCTTTAGTAAAAGGCGAAAGACTTGTGCGTTATGAAGAGAAACCAAAGTAAGTACTGCCCTCTTGTCAAGAGCAGCAGGTAATGTAGTCGTCCCAGTCAAATGTCTCACGGTAAGCCTCGGTTGACGTGCTGTGTTCAAAACAACAGGCCACACCCATTACCACGCCCATATTTTAAAGAGGGCGTTCCCACATTTTAAAGAGAGCAACAGTGTCCATTGCACAGTCTGTGTCCCTTCCAATAGAGAGAGGGGCATCAGTAACAGGTACACAGGCCCTTTGTTTGACACATGTCCTGAAGACCGACAGCGACTGAGACTTGTATCGTTGATGACAGAATCAAAGTCAACGACAGACTGCTCCATCGGATTGGTGTTTTGTTGTCCACAAGGCATTTGAAGGGTGCACCGTTCCCAGCAATACTGCAATACCGGGTCGATGCGTGGAGTGAACAGAGCAAGCTCCTATTTCATCTCCCAAGGCTAAAAATCTGCTTAATAAGACATCCTCGTATAGAGGACATATCAGATATTAAACTGATAAGAACAGATACTACACTTGATCTTAGCCAAAAGGCCGAGAAGCGATGACCACAAAGGGTTTGCGTCCTGAGCCGACCTCCTGGGACCGTTCTCACTGGTCATGGTGCAGTTCTTTCAATTAGGCAGAGCAGCGGCAGCTGCTTAGCAACACCCGCCCCAGGCCTCCATGGTCAGGCTCCATGGTCAGGCATCTAGTTAAGTAAAGATGTATCTCTTTCTTTCTTTTTTTAGAACCTGAGGATCAGAGCATGGCACCTTGAGATCAAAGCATAGAAGCCTGATGTCAGAGCAAGATGTATCTCAATATTTCTCTCTTCAAACCTGAGGATCAGAGCATAAGAACCTTGGGATCAAAGCATAGAACCCTGATGTCAGAGCATAGAACCTTGAGATCAAAGCATAGAACCCTGATGTCAGAGCAAGATTGACCTCATTATTTATTTCTCAGAACCTGAGGATCAGAGCATAGAACCTTGAGATAGACTCATTTGAACCATCTTGAGTTAGCAGTGTTTCGCCTCAGTTGATGTGTATATTCTTGCATATGAACTATTCCAGGAGCGACTTTCCCAATCCCTTTCCCCCTACCTCAACCACTCACCCATCAACACCTGACCTCATTTGAATATCAAACAAAGGTGTTAGAAGCTCAATTAGCAAAATGACTCACTCAGAAAAGTGCCTTGCCATGGTCCTATTAGCTCGCGGATAGTACCATTGGAATCGCATTGGCCATTATAGTGGGGGAGTCGAGTTTCAAGTCTCTGCGACCTTCCCGGAAAAAACGCAACAAGCCGACGATAATCCACTCATCCGAAAGCCCAGTTTCAAGTAGCCTGGGTCCAATGACCTTTATAAAAGACCTATTTCCAGATTCCGGGTTCCATCGTTTCCCCGCTAGCCTAGTGGTCTAAGCGCAGGGCATTAGCTTAAACCCGGTGCCAGTGGTTGGCGGTTCGCAACCCGAGAGAGACTCATCTGAACCATCTCGGGTTAGCACGGTCCGATTAGCTCGCCGGTAGTACCGTTGGAATCGCGTCGGCCATTGTACTGGGGGGAGTTGACTTTCAAGTCTCTGCGACCTTCAGAAAAAAACGCCGGTTCCAATGGTTGGCGGTTCGCATCCCGAGAGAGACTCATCTGAACCATCTTGAGTTAGCGATGTTTTCACTCAGTTTATTGTGTATGTTCTGCATATAAACTATTCCGGGAGTGACTTTCCCAATCCCAATCCCTCAACCACTCACCTATCAACCTAACCAAGGGCATACATCTAACATCTAGCACTTTTCTTTGTATCCATGGTCCCGGACTTTCTTTACTCTAGAGAACCAGGGGCACAGGACTTTAAAACAAGCGCACAGGGGGTTTTAACTCAGGGGGTGTGCTTAAGTGTGGGTCCACGGGGTCGGAGGGTGAGCCGGGTTAGGGGGGTGAGCTCCAGAGGTGGTTCAAGGGGGTCACATGACCCCAACTTTTACCCAGAGAAGGTGACCTTATTCCTGGGTAAAGTTAGCCAATGTGTGCCCTGGAAGCCATCTCCCTCCAAATGACCCTCCAGTTCCCCAGTGTCCCTGTTACTTCCCCTGACTCTGACCCAGAGTCCCATGCACTTTTATAGGGGCATTTCCCCAACCTTTACCCAGAGAAAGTGACCTCAAGCCTGGGTAAAGTCAGACCACGAGTGCCCTGGAAGTCATCTTCCTCCAAATGACCCTTCAGTTCCCCAGTGTCCCTGTTACTTCCCCTGACTCTGACCCAGAGTCCCATGCACTTTTATAGGGGCATTTCCCCAACCTTTACCCAGAGAACGTGACCTCAAACCTGGGCAAAGTATGACAAAGTATGCCCTGGAAGTCATCGCCCCCCAAATGACCGTTAACCTGAGCATAGAACCTTGGGATCAAAGCATAGAACCTTGAGATCACTGCACAGAATCAGAGCAATATTTATCTCATTCTTTCTTTCTTAGAACCTCAGGATCAGAGCATAGAACCGTGAGATCAAAGCATAGAACCCTGATGTCAGAGCATACAACTTAGTCTTAGAAACTGTCTCTTTATTTTATTTTCACAAATGCACAAGGCTCAGCCGAACGGCAAAGCCTGTCAAAAATAGGTTCAACTCATTGGTGTTCCTCTCCACGGAAGTCTTTAGTAAAAGGCGAAAGACTTGTGCGTTATGAAGAGAAACCAAAGTAAGTACTGCCCTCTTGTCAAGAGCAGCAGGTAATGTAGTCGTCCCAGTCAAATGTCTCACGGTAAGCCTCGGTTGACGTGCTGTGTTCAAAACAACAGGCCACACCCATTACCACGCCCATATTTTAAAGAGGGCGTTCCCACATTTTAAAGAGAGCAACAGTGTCCATTGCACAGTCTGTGTCCCTTCCAATAGAGAGAGGGGCATCAGTAACAGGTACACAGGCCCTTTGTTTGACACATGTCCTGAAGACCGACAGCGACTGAGACTTGTATCGTTGATGACAGAATCAAAGTCAACGACAGACTGCTCCATCGGATTGGTGTTTTGTTGTCCACAAGGCATTTGAAGGGTGCACCGTTCCCAGCAATACTGCAATACCGGGTCGATGCGTGGAGTGAACAGAGCAAGCTCCTATTTCATCTCCCAAGGCTAAAAATCTGCTTAATAAGACATCCTCGTATAGAGGACATATCAGATATTAAACTGATAAGAACAGATACTACACTTGATCTTAGCCAAAAGGCCGAGAAGCGATGACCACAAAGGGTTTGCGTCCTGAGCCGACCTCCTGGGACCGTTCTCACTGGTCATGGTGCAGTTCTTTCAATTAGGCAGAGCAGCGGCAGCTGCTTAGCAACACCCGCCCCAGGCCTCCATGGTCAGGCTCCATGGTCAGGCATCTAGTTAAGTAAAGATGTATCTCTTTCTTTCTTTTTTTAGAACCTGAGGATCAGAGCATGGCACCTTGAGATCAAAGCATAGAAGCCTGATGTCAGAGCAAGATGTATCTCAATATTTCTCTCTTCAAACCTGAGGATCAGAGCATAAGAACCTTGGGATCAAAGCATAGAACCCTGATGTCAGAGCATAGAACCTTGAGATCAAAGCATAGAACCCTGATGTCAGAGCAAGATTGACCTCATTATTTATTTCTCAGAACCTGAGGATCAGAGCATAGAACCTTGAGATAGACTCATTTGAACCATCTTGAGTTAGCAGTGTTTCGCCTCAGTTGATGTGTATATTCTTGCATATGAACTATTCCAGGAGCGACTTTCCCAATCCCTTTCCCCCTACCTCAACCACTCACCCATCAACACCTGACCTCATTTGAATATCAAACAAAGGTGTTAGAAGCTCAATTAGCAAAATGACTCACTCAGAAAAGTGCCTTGCCATGGTCCTATTAGCTCGCGGATAGTACCATTGGAATCGCATTGGCCATTATAGTGGGGGAGTCGAGTTTCAAGTCTCTGCGACCTTCCCGGAAAAAACGCAACAAGCCGACGATAATCCACTCATCCGAAAGCCCAGTTTCAAGTAGCCTGGGTCCAATGACCTTTATAAAAGACCTATTTCCAGATTCCGGGTTCCATCGTTTCCCCGCTAGCCTAGTGGTCTAAGCGCAGGGCATTAGCTTAAACCCGGTGCCAGTGGTTGGCGGTTCGCAACCCGAGAGAGACTCATCTGAACCATCTCGGGTTAGCACGGTCCGATTAGCTCGCCGGTAGTACCGTTGGAATCGCGTCGGCCATTGTACTGGGGGGAGTTGACTTTCAAGTCTCTGCGACCTTCAGAAAAAAACGCCGGTTCCAATGGTTGGCGGTTCGCATCCCGAGAGAGACTCATCTGAACCATCTTGAGTTAGCGATGTTTTCACTCAGTTTATTGTGTATGTTCTGCATATAAACTATTCCGGGAGTGACTTTCCCAATCCCAATCCCTCAACCACTCACCTATCAACCTAACCAAGGGCATACATCTAACATCTAGCACTTTTCTTTGTATCCATGGTCCCGGACTTTCTTTACTCTAGAGAACCAGGGGCACAGGACTTTAAAACAAGCGCACAGGGGGTTTTAACTCAGGGGGTGTGCTTAAGTGTGGGTCCACGGGGTCGGAGGGTGAGCCGGGTTAGGGGGGTGAGCTCCAGAGGTGGTTCAAGGGGGTCACATGACCCCAACTTTTACCCAGAGAAGGTGACCTTATTCCTGGGTAAAGTTAGCCAATGTGTGCCCTGGAAGCCATCTCCCTCCAAATGACCCTCCAGTTCCCCAGTGTCCCTGTTACTTCCCCTGACTCTGACCCAGAGTCCCATGCACTTTTATAGGGGCATTTCCCCAACCTTTACCCAGAGAAAGTGACCTCAAGCCTGGGTAAAGTCAGACCACGAGTGCCCTGGAAGTCATCTTCCTCCAAATGACCCTTCAGTTCCCCAGTGTCCCTGTTACTTCCCCTGACTCTGACCCAGAGTCCCATGCACTTTTATAGGGGCATTTCCCCAACCTTTACCCAGAGAACGTGACCTCAAACCTGGGCAAAGTATGACAAAGTATGCCCTGGAAGTCATCGCCCCCCAAATGACCGTTAACCTGAGCATAGAACCTTGGGATCAAAGCATAGAACCTTGAGATCACTGCACAGAATCAGAGCAATATTTATCTCATTCTTTCTTTCTTAGAACCTCAGGATCAGAGCATAGAACCGTGAGATCAAAGCATAGAACCCTGATGTCAGAGCATACAACTTAGTCTTAGAAACTGTCTCTTTATTTTATTTTCACAAATGCACAAGGCTCAGCCGAACGGCAAAGCCTGTCAAAAATAGGTTCAACTCATTGGTGTTCCTCTCCACGGAAGTCTTTAGTAAAAGGCGAAAGACTTGTGCGTTATGAAGAGAAACCAAAGTAAGTACTGCCCTCTTGTCAAGAGCAGCAGGTAATGTAGTCGTCCCAGTCAAATGTCTCACGGTAAGCCTCGGTTGACGTGCTGTGTTCAAAACAACAGGCCACACCCATTACCACGCCCATATTTTAAAGAGGGCGTTCCCACATTTTAAAGAGAGCAACAGTGTCCATTGCACAGTCTGTGTCCCTTCCAATAGAGAGAGGGGCATCAGTAACAGGTACACAGGCCCTTTGTTTGACACATGTCCTGAAGACCGACAGCGACTGAGACTTGTATCGTTGATGACAGAATCAAAGTCAACGACAGACTGCTCCATCGGATTGGTGTTTTGTTGTCCACAAGGCATTTGAAGGGTGCACCGTTCCCAGCAATACTGCAATACCGGGTCGATGCGTGGAGTGAACAGAGCAAGCTCCTATTTCATCTCCCAAGGCTAAAAATCTGCTTAATAAGACATCCTCGTATAGAGGACATATCAGATATTAAACTGATAAGAACAGATACTACACTTGATCTTAGCCAAAAGGCCGAGAAGCGATGACCACAAAGGGTTTGCGTCCTGAGCCGACCTCCTGGGACCGTTCTCACTGGTCATGGTGCAGTTCTTTCAATTAGGCAGAGCAGCGGCAGCTGCTTAGCAACACCCGCCCCAGGCCTCCATGGTCAGGCTCCATGGTCAGGCATCTAGTTAAGTAAAGATGTATCTCTTTCTTTCTTTTTTTAGAACCTGAGGATCAGAGCATGGCACCTTGAGATCAAAGCATAGAAGCCTGATGTCAGAGCAAGATGTATCTCAATATTTCTCTCTTCAAACCTGAGGATCAGAGCATAAGAACCTTGGGATCAAAGCATAGAACCCTGATGTCAGAGCATAGAACCTTGAGATCAAAGCATAGAACCCTGATGTCAGAGCAAGATTGACCTCATTATTTATTTCTCAGAACCTGAGGATCAGAGCATAGAACCTTGAGATAGACTCATTTGAACCATCTTGAGTTAGCAGTGTTTCGCCTCAGTTGATGTGTATATTCTTGCATATGAACTATTCCAGGAGCGACTTTCCCAATCCCTTTCCCCCTACCTCAACCACTCACCCATCAACACCTGACCTCATTTGAATATCAAACAAAGGTGTTAGAAGCTCAATTAGCAAAATGACTCACTCAGAAAAGTGCCTTGCCATGGTCCTATTAGCTCGCGGATAGTACCATTGGAATCGCATTGGCCATTATAGTGGGGGAGTCGAGTTTCAAGTCTCTGCGACCTTCCCGGAAAAAACGCAACAAGCCGACGATAATCCACTCATCCGAAAGCCCAGTTTCAAGTAGCCTGGGTCCAATGACCTTTATAAAAGACCTATTTCCAGATTCCGGGTTCCATCGTTTCCCCGCTAGCCTAGTGGTCTAAGCGCAGGGCATTAGCTTAAACCCGGTGCCAGTGGTTGGCGGTTCGCAACCCGAGAGAGACTCATCTGAACCATCTCGGGTTAGCACGGTCCGATTAGCTCGCCGGTAGTACCGTTGGAATCGCGTCGGCCATTGTACTGGGGGGAGTTGACTTTCAAGTCTCTGCGACCTTCAGAAAAAAACGCCGGTTCCAATGGTTGGCGGTTCGCATCCCGAGAGAGACTCATCTGAACCATCTTGAGTTAGCGATGTTTTCACTCAGTTTATTGTGTATGTTCTGCATATAAACTATTCCGGGAGTGACTTTCCCAATCCCAATCCCTCAACCACTCACCTATCAACCTAACCAAGGGCATACATCTAACATCTAGCACTTTTCTTTGTATCCATGGTCCCGGACTTTCTTTACTCTAGAGAACCAGGGGCACAGGACTTTAAAACAAGCGCACAGGGGGTTTTAACTCAGGGGGTGTGCTTAAGTGTGGGTCCACGGGGTCGGGGGGTGAGCTCCAGAGGTGGTTCAAGGGGGTCACATGACCCCAACTTTTACCCAGAGAAGGTGACCTTATTCCTGGGTAAAGTTAGCCAATGTGTGCCCTGGAAGCCATCTCCCTCCAAATGACCCTCCAGTTCCCCAGTGTCCCTGTTACTTCCCCTGACTCTGACCCAGAGTCCCATGCACTTTTATAGGGGCATTTCCCCAACCTTTACCCAGAGAAAGTGACCTCAAGCCTGGGTAAAGTCAGACCACGAGTGCCCTGGAAGTCATCTTCCTCCAAATGACCCTTCAGTTCCCCAGTGTCCCTGTTACTTCCCCTGACTCTGACCCAGAGTCCCATGCACTTTTATAGGGGCATTTCCCCAACCTTTACCCAGAGAACGTGACCTCAAACCTGGGCAAAGTATGACAAAGTATGCCCTGGAAGTCATCGCCCCCCAAATGACCGTTAACCTGAGCATAGAACCTTGGGATCAAAGCATAGAACCTTGAGATCACTGCACAGAATCAGAGCAATATTTATCTCATTCTTTCTTTCTTAGAACCTCAGGATCAGAGCATAGAACCGTGAGATCAAAGCATAGAACCCTGATGTCAGAGCATACAACTTAGTCTTAGAAACTGTCTCTTTATTTTATTTTCACAAATGCACAAGGCTCAGCCGAACGGCAAAGCCTGTCAAAAATAGGTTCAACTCATTGGTGTTCCTCTCCACGGAAGTCTTTAGTAAAAGGCGAAAGACTTGTGCGTTATGAAGAGAAACCAAAGTAAGTACTGCCCTCTTGTCAAGAGCAGCAGGTAATGTAGTCGTCCCAGTCAAATGTCTCACGGTAAGCCTCGGTTGACGTGCTGTGTTCAAAACAACAGGCCACACCCATTACCACGCCCATATTTTAAAGAGGGCGTTCCCACATTTTAAAGAGAGCAACAGTGTCCATTGCACAGTCTGTGTCCCTTCCAATAGAGAGAGGGGCATCAGTAACAGGTACACAGGCCCTTTGTTTGACACATGTCCTGAAGACCGACAGCGACTGAGACTTGTATCGTTGATGACAGAATCAAAGTCAACGACAGACTGCTCCATCGGATTGGTGTTTTGTTGTCCACAAGGCATTTGAAGGGTGCACCGTTCCCAGCAATACTGCAATACCGGGTCGATGCGTGGAGTGAACAGAGCAAGCTCCTATTTCATCTCCCAAGGCTAAAAATCTGCTTAATAAGACATCCTCGTATAGAGGACATATCAGATATTAAACTGATAAGAACAGATACTACACTTGATCTTAGCCAAAAGGCCGAGAAGCGATGACCACAAAGGGTTTGCGTCCTGAGCCGACCTCCTGGGACCGTTCTCACTGGTCATGGTGCAGTTCTTTCAATTAGGCAGAGCAGCGGCAGCTGCTTAGCAACACCCGCCCCAGGCCTCCATGGTCAGGCTCCATGGTCAGGCATCTAGTTAAGTAAAGATGTATCTCTTTCTTTCTTTTTTTAGAACCTGAGGATCAGAGCATGGCACCTTGAGATCAAAGCATAGAAGCCTGATGTCAGAGCAAGATGTATCTCAATATTTCTCTCTTCAAACCTGAGGATCAGAGCATAAGAACCTTGGGATCAAAGCATAGAACCCTGATGTCAGAGCATAGAACCTTGAGATCAAAGCATAGAACCCTGATGTCAGAGCAAGATTGACCTCATTATTTATTTCTCAGAACCTGAGGATCAGAGCATAGAACCTTGAGATAGACTCATTTGAACCATCTTGAGTTAGCAGTGTTTCGCCTCAGTTGATGTGTATATTCTTGCATATGAACTATTCCAGGAGCGACTTTCCCAATCCCTTTCCCCCTACCTCAACCACTCACCCATCAACACCTGACCTCATTTGAATATCAAACAAAGGTGTTAGAAGCTCAATTAGCAAAATGACTCACTCAGAAAAGTGCCTTGCCATGGTCCTATTAGCTCGCGGATAGTACCATTGGAATCGCATTGGCCATTATAGTGGGGGAGTCGAGTTTCAAGTCTCTGCGACCTTCCCGGAAAAAACGCAACAAGCCGACGATAATCCACTCATCCGAAAGCCCAGTTTCAAGTAGCCTGGGTCCAATGACCTTTATAAAAGACCTATTTCCAGATTCCGGGTTCCATCGTTTCCCCGCTAGCCTAGTGGTCTAAGCGCAGGGCATTAGCTTAAACCCGGTGCCAGTGGTTGGCGGTTCGCAACCCGAGAGAGACTCATCTGAACCATCTCGGGTTAGCACGGTCCGATTAGCTCGCCGGTAGTACCGTTGGAATCGCGTCGGCCATTGTACTGGGGGGAGTTGACTTTCAAGTCTCTGCGACCTTCAGAAAAAAACGCCGGTTCCAATGGTTGGCGGTTCGCATCCCGAGAGAGACTCATCTGAACCATCTTGAGTTAGCGATGTTTTCACTCAGTTTATTGTGTATGTTCTGCATATAAACTATTCCGGGAGTGACTTTCCCAATCCCAATCCCTCAACCACTCACCTATCAACCTAACCAAGGGCATACATCTAACATCTAGCACTTTTCTTTGTATCCATGGTCCCGGACTTTCTTTACTCTAGAGAACCAGGGGCACAGGACTTTAAAACAAGCGCACAGGGGGTTTTAACTCAGGGGGTGTGCTTAAGTGTGGGTCCACGGGGTCGGGGGGTGAGCTCCAGAGGTGGTTCAAGGGGGTCACATGACCCCAACTTTTACCCAGAGAAGGTGACCTTATTCCTGGGTAAAGTTAGCCAATGTGTGCCCTGGAAGCCATCTCCCTCCAAATGACCCTCCAGTTCCCCAGTGTCCCTGTTACTTCCCCTGACTCTGACCCAGAGTCCCATGCACTTTTATAGGGGCATTTCCCCAACCTTTACCCAGAGAAAGTGACCTCAAGCCTGGGTAAAGTCAGACCACGAGTGCCCTGGAAGTCATCTTCCTCCAAATGACCCTTCAGTTCCCCAGTGTCCCTGTTACTTCCCCTGACTCTGACCCAGAGTCCCATGCACTTTTATAGGGGCATTTCCCCAACCTTTACCCAGAGAACGTGACCTCAAACCTGGGCAAAGTATGACAAAGTATGCCCTGGAAGTCATCGCCCCCCAAATGACCGTTAACCTGAGCATAGAACCTTGGGATCAAAGCATAGAACCTTGAGATCACTGCACAGAATCAGAGCAATATTTATCTCATTCTTTCTTTCTTAGAACCTCAGGATCAGAGCATAGAACCGTGAGATCAAAGCATAGAACCCTGATGTCAGAGCATACAACTTAGTCTTAGAAACTGTCTCTTTATTTTATTTTCACAAATGCACAAGGCTCAGCCGAACGGCAAAGCCTGTCAAAAATAGGTTCAACTCATTGGTGTTCCTCTCCACGGAAGTCTTTAGTAAAAGGCGAAAGACTTGTGCGTTATGAAGAGAAACCAAAGTAAGTACTGCCCTCTTGTCAAGAGCAGCAGGTAATGTAGTCGTCCCAGTCAAATGTCTCACGGTAAGCCTCGGTTGACGTGCTGTGTTCAAAACAACAGGCCACACCCATTACCACGCCCATATTTTAAAGAGGGCGTTCCCACATTTTAAAGAGAGCAACAGTGTCCATTGCACAGTCTGTGTCCCTTCCAATAGAGAGAGGGGCATCAGTAACAGGTACACAGGCCCTTTGTTTGACACATGTCCTGAAGACCGACAGCGACTGAGACTTGTATCGTTGATGACAGAATCAAAGTCAACGACAGACTGCTCCATCGGATTGGTGTTTTGTTGTCCACAAGGCATTTGAAGGGTGCACCGTTCCCAGCAATACTGCAATACCGGGTCGATGCGTGGAGTGAACAGAGCAAGCTCCTATTTCATCTCCCAAGGCTAAAAATCTGCTTAATAAGACATCCTCGTATAGAGGACATATCAGATATTAAACTGATAAGAACAGATACTACACTTGATCTTAGCCAAAAGGCCGAGAAGCGATGACCACAAAGGGTTTGCGTCCTGAGCCGACCTCCTGGGACCGTTCTCACTGGTCATGGTGCAGTTCTTTCAATTAGGCAGAGCAGCGGCAGCTGCTTAGCAACACCCGCCCCAGGCCTCCATGGTCAGGCTCCATGGTCAGGCATCTAGTTAAGTAAAGATGTATCTCTTTCTTTCTTTTTTTAGAACCTGAGGATCAGAGCATGGCACCTTGAGATCAAAGCATAGAAGCCTGATGTCAGAGCAAGATGTATCTCAATATTTCTCTCTTCAAACCTGAGGATCAGAGCATAAGAACCTTGGGATCAAAGCATAGAACCCTGATGTCAGAGCATAGAACCTTGAGATCAAAGCATAGAACCCTGATGTCAGAGCAAGATTGACCTCATTATTTATTTCTCAGAACCTGAGGATCAGAGCATAGAACCTTGAGATAGACTCATTTGAACCATCTTGAGTTAGCAGTGTTTCGCCTCAGTTGATGTGTATATTCTTGCATATGAACTATTCCAGGAGCGACTTTCCCAATCCCTTTCCCCCTACCTCAACCACTCACCCATCAACACCTGACCTCATTTGAATATCAAACAAAGGTGTTAGAAGCTCAATTAGCAAAATGACTCACTCAGAAAAGTGCCTTGCCATGGTCCTATTAGCTCGCGGATAGTACCATTGGAATCGCATTGGCCATTATAGTGGGGGAGTCGAGTTTCAAGTCTCTGCGACCTTCCCGGAAAAAACGCAACAAGCCGACGATAATCCACTCATCCGAAAGCCCAGTTTCAAGTAGCCTGGGTCCAATGACCTTTATAAAAGACCTATTTCCAGATTCCGGGTTCCATCGTTTCCCCGCTAGCCTAGTGGTCTAAGCGCAGGGCATTAGCTTAAACCCGGTGCCAGTGGTTGGCGGTTCGCAACCCGAGAGAGACTCATCTGAACCATCTCGGGTTAGCACGGTCCGATTAGCTCGCCGGTAGTACCGTTGGAATCGCGTCGGCCATTGTACTGGGGGGAGTTGACTTTCAAGTCTCTGCGACCTTCAGAAAAAAACGCCGGTTCCAATGGTTGGCGGTTCGCATCCCGAGAGAGACTCATCTGAACCATCTTGAGTTAGCGATGTTTTCACTCAGTTTATTGTGTATGTTCTGCATATAAACTATTCCGGGAGTGACTTTCCCAATCCCTCAACCACTCACCTATCAACCTAACCAAGGGCATACATCTAACATCTAGCACTTTTCTTTGTATCCATGGTCCCGGACTTTCTTTACTCTAGAGAACCAGGGGCACAGGACTTTAAAACAAGCGCACAGGGGGTTTTAACTCAGGGGGTGTGCTTAAGTGTGGGTCCACGGGGTCGGAGGGTGAGCCGGGTTAGGGGGGTGAGCTCCAGAGGTGGTTCAAGGGGGTCACATGACCCCAACTTTTACCCAGAGAAGGTGACCTTATTCCTGGGTAAAGTTAGCCAATGTGTGCCCTGGAAGCCATCTCCCTCCAAATGACCCTCCAGTTCCCCAGTGTCCCTGTTACTTCCCCTGACTCTGACCCAGAGTCCCATGCACTTTTATAGGGGCATTTCCCCAACCTTTACCCAGAGAAAGTGACCTCAAGCCTGGGTAAAGTCAGACCACGAGTGCCCTGGAAGTCATCTTCCTCCAAATGACCCTTCAGTTCCCCAGTGTCCCTGTTACTTCCCCTGACTCTGACCCAGAGTCCCATGCACTTTTATAGGGGCATTTCCCCAACCTTTACCCAGAGAACGTGACCTCAAACCTGGGCAAAGTATGACAAAGTATGCCCTGGAAGTCATCGCCCCCCAAATGACCGTTAACCTGAGCATAGAACCTTGGGATCAAAGCATAGAACCTTGAGATCACTGCACAGAATCAGAGCAATATTTATCTCATTCTTTCTTTCTTAGAACCTCAGGATCAGAGCATAGAACCGTGAGATCAAAGCATAGAACCCTGATGTCAGAGCATACAACTTAGTCTTAGAAACTGTCTCTTTATTTTATTTTCACAAATGCACAAGGCTCAGCCGAACGGCAAAGCCTGTCAAAAATAGGTTCAACTCATTGGTGTTCCTCTCCACGGAAGTCTTTAGTAAAAGGCGAAAGACTTGTGCGTTATGAAGAGAAACCAAAGTAAGTACTGCCCTCTTGTCAAGAGCAGCAGGTAATGTAGTCGTCCCAGTCAAATGTCTCACGGTAAGCCTCGGTTGACGTGCTGTGTTCAAAACAACAGGCCACACCCATTACCACGCCCATATTTTAAAGAGGGCGTTCCCACATTTTAAAGAGAGCAACAGTGTCCATTGCACAGTCTGTGTCCCTTCCAATAGAGAGAGGGGCATCAGTAACAGGTACACAGGCCCTTTGTTTGACACATGTCCTGAAGACCGACAGCGACTGAGACTTGTATCGTTGATGACAGAATCAAAGTCAACGACAGACTGCTCCATCGGATTGGTGTTTTGTTGTCCACAAGGCATTTGAAGGGTGCACCGTTCCCAGCAATACTGCAATACCGGGTCGATGCGTGGAGTGAACAGAGCAAGCTCCTATTTCATCTCCCAAGGCTAAAAATCTGCTTAATAAGACATCCTCGTATAGAGGACATATCAGATATTAAACTGATAAGAACAGATACTACACTTGATCTTAGCCAAAAGGCCGAGAAGCGATGACCACAAAGGGTTTGCGTCCTGAGCCCACCTCCTGGGACCGTTCTCACTGGTCATGGTGCAGTTCTTTCAATTAGGCAGAGCAGCGGCAGCTGCTTAGCAACACCCGCCCCAGGCCTCCATGGTCAGGCTCCATGGTCAGGCATCTAGTTAAGTAAAGATGTATCTCTTTCTTTCTTTTTTTAGAACCTGAGGATCAGAGCATGGCACCTTGAGATCAAAGCATAGAAGCCTGATGTCAGAGCAAGATGTATCTCAATATTTCTCTCTTCAAACCTGAGGATCAGAGCATAAGAACCTTGGGATCAAAGCATAGAACCCTGATGTCAGAGCATAGAACCTTGAGATCAAAGCATAGAACCCTGATGTCAGAGCAAGATTGACCTCATTATTTATTTCTCAGAACCTGAGGATCAGAGCATAGAACCTTGAGATAGACTCATTTGAACCATCTTGAGTTAGCAGTGTTTCGCCTCAGTTGATGTGTATATTCTTGCATATGAACTATTCCAGGAGCGACTTTCCCAATCCCTTTCCCCCTACCTCAACCACTCACCCATCAACACCTGACCTCATTTGAATATCAAACAAAGGTGTTAGAAGCTCAATTAGCAAAATGACTCACTCAGAAAAGTGCCTTGCCATGGTCCTATTAGCTCGCGGATAGTACCATTGGAATCGCATTGGCCATTATAGTGGGGGAGTCGAGTTTCAAGTCTCTGCGACCTTCCCGGAAAAAACGCAACAAGCCGACGATAATCCACTCATCCGAAAGCCCAGTTTCAAGTAGCCTGGGTCCAATGACCTTTATAAAAGACCTATTTCCAGATTCCGGGTTCCATCGTTTCCCCGCTAGCCTAGTGGTCTAAGCGCAGGGCATTAGCTTAAACCCGGTGCCAGTGGTTGGCGGTTCGCAACCCGAGAGAGACTCATCTGAACCATCTCGGGTTAGCACGGTCCGATTAGCTCGCCGGTAGTACCGTTGGAATCGCGTCGGCCATTGTACTGGGGGGAGTTGACTTTCAAGTCTCTGCGACCTTCAGAAAAAAACGCCGGTTCCAATGGTTGGCGGTTCGCATCCCGAGAGAGACTCATCTGAACCATCTTGAGTTAGCGATGTTTTCACTCAGTTTATTGTGTATGTTCTGCATATAAACTATTCCGGGAGTGACTTTCCCAATCCCAATCCCTCAACCACTCACCTATCAACCTAACCAAGGGCATACATCTAACATCTAGCACTTTTCTTTGTATCCATGGTCCCGGACTTTCTTTACTCTAGAGAACCAGGGGCACAGGACTTTAAAACAAGCGCACAGGGGGTTTTAACTCAGGGGGTGTGCTTAAGTGTGGGTCCACGGGGTCGGAGGGTGAGCCGGGTTAGGGGGGTGAGCTCCAGAGGTGGTTCAAGGGGGTCACATGACCCCAACTTTTACCCAGAGAAGGTGACCTTATTCCTGGGTAAAGTTAGCCAATGTGTGCCCTGGAAGCCATCTCCCTCCAAATGACCCTCCAGTTCCCCAGTGTCCCTGTTACTTCCCCTGACTCTGACCCAGAGTCCCATGCACTTTTATAGGGGCATTTCCCCAACCTTTACCCAGAGAAAGTGACCTCAAGCCTGGGTAAAGTCAGACCACGAGTGCCCTGGAAGTCATCTTCCTCCAAATGACCCTTCAGTTCCCCAGTGTCCCTGTTACTTCCCCTGACTCTGACCCAGAGTCCCATGCACTTTTATAGGGGCATTTCCCCAACCTTTACCCAGAGAACGTGACCTCAAACCTGGGCAAAGTATGACAAAGTATGCCCTGGAAGTCATCGCCCCCCAAATGACCGTTAACCTGAGCATAGAACCTTGGGATCAAAGCATAGAACCTTGAGATCACTGCACAGAATCAGAGCAATATTTATCTCATTCTTTCTTTCTTAGAACCTCAGGATCAGAGCATAGAACCGTGAGATCAAAGCATAGAACCCTGATGTCAGAGCATACAACTTAGTCTTAGAAACTGTCTCTTTATTTTATTTTCACAAATGCACAAGGCTCAGCCGAACGGCAAAGCCTGTCAAAAATAGGTTCAACTCATTGGTGTTCCTCTCCACGGAAGTCTTTAGTAAAAGGCGAAAGACTTGTGCGTTATGAAGAGAAACCAAAGTAAGTACTGCCCTCTTGTCAAGAGCAGCAGGTAATGTAGTCGTCCCAGTCAAATGTCTCACGGTAAGCCTCGGTTGACGTGCTGTGTTCAAAACAACAGGCCACACCCATTACCACGCCCATATTTTAAAGAGGGCGTTCCCACATTTTAAAGAGAGCAACAGTGTCCATTGCACAGTCTGTGTCCCTTCCAATAGAGAGAGGGGCATCAGTAACAGGTACACAGGCCCTTTGTTTGACACATGTCCTGAAGACCGACAGCGACTGAGACTTGTATCGTTGATGACAGAATCAAAGTCAACGACAGACTGCTCCATCGGATTGGTGTTTTGTTGTCCACAAGGCATTTGAAGGGTGCACCGTTCCCAGCAATACTGCAATACCGGGTCGATGCGTGGAGTGAACAGAGCAAGCTCCTATTTCATCTCCCAAGGCTAAAAATCTGCTTAATAAGACATCCTCGTATAGAGGACATATCAGATATTAAACTGATAAGAACAGATACTACACTTGATCTTAGCCAAAAGGCCGAGAAGCGATGACCACAAAGGGTTTGCGTCCTGAGCCGACCTCCTGGGACCGTTCTCACTGGTCATGGTGCAGTTCTTTCAATTAGGCAGAGCAGCGGCAGCTGCTTAGCAACACCCGCCCCAGGCCTCCATGGTCAGGCTCCATGGTCAGGCATCTAGTTAAGTAAAGATGTATCTCTTTCTTTCTTTTTTTAGAACCTGAGGATCAGAGCATGGCACCTTGAGATCAAAGCATAGAAGCTTGATGTCAGAGCAAGATGTATCTCAATATTTCTCTCTTCAAACCTGAGGATCAGAGCATAAGAACCTTGGGATCAAAGCATAGAACCCTGATGTCAGAGCATAGAACCTTGAGATCAAAGCATAGAACCCTGATGTCAGAGCAAGATTGACCTCATTATTTATTTCTCAGAACCTGAGGATCAGAGCATAGAACCTTGAGATAGACTCATTTGAACCATCTTGAGTTAGCAGTGTTTCGCCTCAGTTGATGTGTATATTCTTGCATATGAACTATTCCAGGAGCGACTTTCCCAATCCCTTTCCCCCTACCTCAACCACTCACCCATCAACACCTGACCTCATTTGAATATCAAACAAAGGTGTTAGAAGCTCAATTAGCAAAATGACTCACTCAGAAAAGTGCCTTGCCATGGTCCTATTAGCTCGCGGATAGTACCATTGGAATCGCATTGGCCATTATAGTGGGGGAGTCGAGTTTCAAGTCTCTGGGTTAGGGGTTAGGGTTAGGTGCAGGGGAAAATTAAAACTCCTGCTGTCCAAGGACAGCCGGAACGCACGGGCACACAAAGTAAAAGCACTCGGCATATCCAAACAGGTAAGTAAATGTTTTATTTTTTCAGGGTGTCTCAGAGAGAGGTGTATCCTGCCAACCTCAAAGATGGATCGGAGAAGAGGGTTTTTATTGGTGCGGGTACACCTGATTGAGGCCAAAGGGATGGAATGTTTTTAGCCTCATAATCCAAAATCTCTCCCTGGCCAATCTCTGTCTGGTGGACCACCAGATTTCTGACTCTAGACCCATGATGAATGCACTTGTACTCTCATGTAGTCTAAAATGTGCATAGAGGTGGGTATTCCTGGTGGTTTTATTGATGAGGTAGAGATGTTGTTTTAACCTGGAGATCAGTTGGTTTTTAGTCTGACCAATATACAATTTTCCACAGGTCCCACACTCAATGCAATAGACCACATTCACCGACTCGGGCCTGGTCACAAAGGAGACCGGCGCACTCAGGTGAGTATGAGAGTTCACCAAAAACTTGGTGCTTTTAAAATGTTGGGCAAGTCTCCCTGGCTGGCGTTTCCCAAGGGAGGCCCGGACTAAGAGGTCCTTAAGATTTTTGTTCCTCCTAAAAGCTGATATAGTCCGGAACTCAGCGAGCGGTGCCACCTGATTCTGTACAATCTTGAAATTGGATTTTATTTTGCTATTCAGAGACCTGGAGGCTGGGGAAAATGTGGACACCAGAGGGAGCAAGCGGACTTCCCGCTCTACTCTCTCCGGCCTTGGCCCTAGATGGAATTCCCGGTGCACCTCTGCTTTAATTAGCCGGAGGAAAGTTCTACTATACCCCCGGTGTCGGAGTGCCCGGAAGAGAGTCTTAGTTGCCGACGCGACATCCCCTGGCAATGTACAAATCCTGAGGTAACGTATAAGTTGTGATTTTACGATGCCTCGAAATGTGTGTTTCGGATGGTAACTGGATTTATGTAACAGTGCGTGGGTGTCGGTCGGCTTAAAATAGACTCTGGTCCCTAGGCCACTGCCCCCATTGTCCTGTTTAATAAGGAAGACCTCAGTGTCCAGGAACTCAATCTTCTCCGTTTGGAGATTAAATTTAACCGTGATGGACGGGTGGTGGTGGTTAAGAACTGCAATAAAATCGCCAAAAGTGGCCTCTGAATGTTCCCAAACCCCAAAAATGTCATCCAGGTACCGAACATAAAAACTGGGCAACAGGCTGCACTTGGGAAAAACCGTCCGTTCCCAGTCTGCCATGTAGATATTGGCATACGCCGGGGCGAACTTCTTCCCCATGGCGGTACCATGGACTTGAAGAAAGAAACGGGAATCAAACTCGAAATCATTACGGTTAAGCCCTAGCTCCAAAAGGGTAAGAAGGGCCTCATCTGGTCTAGTAGAATCAGGATGTTGCAGAAAAATCTCTCGAATGGCCTTGAGACCCAAACGAGTCTCAATGTTAGTATAAAGGGCATCAATGTCAATGGAAAAAAGCAGACTACCAGGTGGCAAAAAAAGATGTTTTAATCTTGAGACAAACTCATAAGTGTCTTTAATATAGCTGTCATGCTTCTGTGACAGAGGGTTCAGGTAAAAATCAATATATTCCGCTATCCTGCACGACTCACTGCCGCAGTCGGAGACAATCGGTCTGCCGGGAGGAATCAAGTGCGGGACCGTCCACGTCTCAGGATTCTTGTGAATCTTTGGTAACAGGTAGAATTGTCGTGGGCGTGGAGGGTCCTCACCAGACAGGTAACGCATTTGTTTTGCTGTAATGATTTTATTTCTGTACAAGTGTTCCAGGATCCCCCTGATGGTGATCTGATTTTCCATCTGCAGGGATCCGGAAAGAGGCAAGTAATGCGCCACGTTGTTGAGCTGTCTGTAGGCCTCGGTAAGGTACTGATGTCTATCCATTATAACTATCTTTGAACCCTTATCTGCCGGTTTAATAACAATGTCTCTATTAGATTTCAATTTCTGCAATGCTGCCCTCTCGCCAACAGATAAATTCCTCTCCTTCTCACTGTTCCAACCGAGTCGCTCAAAAGCACGAATGTCGGACTTGATTAGTTTCTGAAAGGGTTTCGAAACACTATCCCATTTGGGTTCCCAACCCGATGGACCAATGAACGGTTCCCTATTGAAACTGGTGTTAAAATCAAAATGGTCCAGGAGCTTGAGACGTCTGTGGTACTTATAGAGGTCTCTGCGAAGCATCGGCCTGTCTACTTCCGAAGGAGTCGGAATAAAAAAGAGGCCCCTTTCAAGCAGCCTTGCCTCATCGTTGGATAAAAGAAAAGAAGATGAAAGATTTAAGATGCTGGAATGGGGCTGAGTCTGCGCTCTAGGTCCCCCTATTCCAAGTTTAAAAGAGACATCCAGGAAAGGAGGATTTTGTTAGCCGTGGCTGTTGTCCAATGCACGGGGTCCCCTGGGTGAACACAAAATTGGTCTTGGTCAATTCCTTTAAGGGTTCTGTAGTTCCCCTCCAAGAAGGGGTTAAGATCCTGTAACAGATTTTTGGCCCTCGGCGGAAGCCCAGCTGAAAACTGGATAAGGGGGACAACAATTTCAGCCCGGGGGAAGGCTGTTTTAGCCCGCGACATAAGTTGTTGAAACTGTTTTTTCATGGTCGCGAGCTGATTCCCCCTCAGGCAATTATTCAGGCCTACAGATAAAATCACTTTCTGGGTGGACAGACAGGGATCCAATTTAAGAAGAATCTCCTTGATGTGATGAATCTGGGCCCCAGGAAAGCAATCAATCTGTACCATGGGAAAATGGTAAGGTGGAATCCTAGAAAGATTGGAGTCCCCCAACACTACAACTGGTAGTTTAAGCTCCAGTTCCCACTGTGTCACCTTCTGGAATGTGGTACAGTGGCGGGTAGGTTTTTGCACTAGGGGGACTGGGCCCCCCTCCAGTCGACCCTCCCGCACCCGGACGGAGGCCTCCCCCAAGTCGGACCCCAAACTCTCCTCCAAAAGCCGAGACCGAGGAACTTCCACCGCCACATTGGTCTGTGGGGCCTCTCTACCCCCAACCCCGGAACGATCGATGGTCTCAGAAAGCCCCACCCCACTCCCGTCCAAGCTCTCCGACATTTCCAAATTAAAATTAGGACGGAAGCCCAAATTGCTGTCCAGACTGCTAGAAAGAGCAGCTCGTTGCCTATCGGCCAAATGGATGTCTGCTATGCAGATCCGCAGAGTCTTATTACGGGTCACTGGAGGGGTGCCCTGGATAGGCAACACCCGAGGCGAGGCACTGGGGATCGGGCCAAGAAGCGAGACCTGGCCAGACCCTGGACCAGGGCTCCGTACAGGCACAGAGAGGGAGGGGGGGCTCTGGTGAGGGGCAGGTACGGGAACGAGGTTGGGATTAGGGCCCGAACCGGGGTCAAGGGTCCCACCAGGACCCCGGAAGTGGTTGTGGTCAGGGCCAGGGCCGGGATTGGGGCCCAACACCGGCCCATGAGTTCCACCAGGACCAAGAAGGTGGTTGTGGTTAGAGCCCAGGTGAGGGTCAGGGTTAGGGATCGAGGCAACCAAAGGGTCAGCCGTAGGAACAGGCCTAACCTGTGGTGGACGTGCCCTAGGAAGTCTCCGAGGAAGGGGTATGGGAGTTACCCTGGGCCCCCGGTCCGCAGGTGGCAACAGGGGCCAATCCTCCTCCCTCAACTCCCCAACATCCGGCCTCCGTCCCTGATTCCGCAGGGGTCGTCCCACCAAGGTCGAGAGGGACAGTATAGAGGAGTCGGTAAGACGTTTTTTATATCTGCCTCCACCATAGGCCAACGCTCTCTCCCAAGCCACCCCATCAAACCCCGGGAGTCCCTCAAGGGCGAGGGCAATCACCGAGTCGTAGTGCTCTTTAAGGATGTTCATGTTATTCCACATCCACTGAACGGTCCCATTCCTCACTCTCAGTGTGGTGGCCGCATTGGGAGATGAAGGTTTAATAAAAGATGTAAGTTTATTAACCTGCCTCCACATGCCTGCTGGAAAGCAGTTGGTACGAAAAGTATTCTCAATCACTTCTGCATGGTGAATGGCTTGAAGCAACTTAAAATATATTTTTTCTAATCTCTCCGGTGGGTGGGCCAATGTTCCCTCACCCTCTGGGACCCTCCTTCCCCTAACAGGCGGTGGGGGACCTCTTCCCTCCCTGTGATTCCGGTGGGGAACTGCCCCTCTCCTCCCCCTTCCCCTCCTGACCACCGTGGTCCAATCCTCCATAGCCTTTATAAAGGCAAAACCTGGATGTTAAAAAATTAAAATATAAATATATTAAAATATAAATATTTTCTAAACCCACTGGTCTAAACCTCTAAAATACCCCAAAGGGTAAAAGGTTATCTTCCGGGTAAATAAAAATCCGGAAGAACCGGGCTCAGTCTGATATTAAAATAACAGCGGGGATCCAGCCGCTGTTCAATACATATTGTTCCTCCTGTCTGCAAGGTAACCAATAAAATCGTGGTCCGAGGCGGCCCCACCCCCGGCAGTAACTCGGACAAGGCACTCGTGCCACTAGCACTGTGCAAACACTGCAAACACGTAAAACGTTTTTTTAAAAAGAAACCCTCCAAAATGGAGGCACTCTGCAATGGCAAGGCACAAAAGGCCCACACACACTCTAAAGCTATGTAAGCGAGGACTGCGGGGTTATTGGGAGACCACTCTCCTCCCCCGAAAATTGGCAAAGAACAGTGCAGACCAGCTAACATAGAAGCTGTACTAAAAGAAGGAACAAAAGAATGTTTAATAGAACAACCTTAGAGACAAACTGAGTCCAAGCTTTCTGTATAGAAGCCAGTGGGACTAATATTAAAACAGTATTAAAACAAGTGGAGCTCCTAACGTTTCGGCGTTTCGCCTTCTTCAGAGGAGAATAGAAGTGAAAATGAAAAAGTAGGAAGTATATAAGGCCTCCCAGAAAGCCACGCCCTGTAGTTCTGATAGGTGAAAGCTCAGGTAATCAAGCCACCAAGTGATCACAGCCCTCTCCCTGCAATCAAGCTCAAATGATTGCAGCTGTCCACAGGCAAAGTAATCAGGGGAAACCAGAAGCACCTGGATGGAATTAACCCTGGTAACCGTTCCTGGCCGAAAGAGCTGGAACAAGGCAAAAAGCCCTTTTAAAGTTCCAGAAAGCCAGTATAATGTTATCAACAAAAACTAAAAGAGAAGATGTGTCCCAGAATAAATTAATAAGAAGCACCTCAATAAATCCCCCAGGGTGCAAAGGATAAACCATCATTGGGAATTGTATTAAATACTTTAGTATCCCAGGATGGATTCCAAGAATTCACTAGGAACAAAAACTCTCAACCATTTAAATTAGACAAAACCCAGTGCATCTTTGTGGCGCTGGCAGGTTAGGTGCAGGGGAAAATTAAAACTCCTGCTGTCCAAGGACAGCCGGAACGCACGGGCACACAAAGTAAAAGCACTCGGCATATCCAAACAGGTAAGTAAATGTTTTATTTTTTCAGGGTGTCTCAGAGAGAGGTGTATCCTGCCAACCTCAAAGATGGATCGGAGAAGAGGGTTTTTATTGGTGCGGGTACACCTGATTGAGGCCAAAGGGATGGAATGTTTTTAGCCTCATAATCCAAAATCTCTCCCTGGCCAATCTCTGTCTGGTGGACCACCAGATTTCTGACTCTAGACCCATGATGAATGCACTTGTACTCTCATGTAGTCTAAAATGTGCATAGAGGTGGGTATTCCTGGTGGTTTTATTGATGAGGTAGAGATGTTGTTTTAACCTGGAGATCAGTTGGTTTTTAGTCTGACCAATATACAATTTTCCACAGGTCCCACACTCAATGCAATAGACCACATTCACCGACTCGGGCCTGGTCACAAAGGAGACCGGCGCACTCAGGTGAGTATGAGAGTTCACCAAAAACTTGGTGCTTTTAAAATGTTGGGCAAGTCTCCCTGGCTGGCGTTTCCCAAGGGAGGCCCGGACTAAGAGGTCCTTAAGATTTTTGTTCCTCCTAAAAGCTGATATAGTCCGGAACTCAGCGAGCGGTGCCACCTGATTCTGTACAATCTTGAAATTGGATTTTATTTTGCTATTCAGAGACCTGGAGGCTGGGGAAAATGTGGACACCAGAGGGAGCAAGCGGACTTCCCGCTCTACTCTCTCCGGCCTTGGCCCTAGATGGAATTCCCGGTGCACCTCTGCTTTAATTAGCCGGAGGAAAGTTCTACTATACCCCCGGTGTCGGAGTGCCCGGAAGAGAGTCTTAGTTGCCGACGCGACATCCCCTGGCAATGTACAAATCCTGAGGTAACGTATAAGTTGTGATTTTACGATGCCTCGAAATGTGTGTTTCGGATGGTAACTGGATTTATGTAACAGTGCGTGGGTGTCGGTCGGCTTAAAATAGACTCTGGTCCCTAGGCCACTGCCCCCATTGTCCTGTTTAATAAGGAAGACCTCAGTGTCCAGGAACTCAATCTTCTCCGTTTGGAGATTAAATTTAACCGTGATGGACGGGTGGTGGTGGTTAAGAACTGCAATAAAATCGCCAAAAGTGGCCTCTGAATGTTCCCAAACCCCAAAAATGTCATCCAGGTACCGAACATAAAAACTGGGCAACAGGCTGCACTTGGGAAAAACCGTCCGTTCCCAGTCTGCCATGTAGATATTGGCATACGCCGGGGCGAACTTCTTCCCCATGGCGGTACCATGGACTTGAAGAAAGAAACGGGAATCAAACTCGAAATCATTACGGTTAAGCCCTAGCTCCAAAAGGGTAAGAAGGGCCTCATCTGGTCTAGTAGAATCAGGATGTTGCAGAAAAATCTCTCGAATGGCCTTGAGACCCAAACGAGTCTCAATGTTAGTATAAAGGGCATCAATGTCAATGGAAAAAAGCAGACTACCAGGTGGCAAAAAAAGATGTTTTAATCTTGAGACAAACTCATAAGTGTCTTTAATATAGCTGTCATGCTTCTGTGACAGAGGGTTCAGGTAAAAATCAATATATTCCGCTATCCTGCACGACTCACTGCCGCAGTCGGAGACAATCGGTCTGCCGGGAGGAATCAAGTGCGGGACCGTCCACGTCTCAGGATTCTTGTGAATCTTTGGTAACAGGTAGAATTGTCGTGGGCGTGGAGGGTCCTCACCAGACAGGTAACGCATTTGTTTTGCTGTAATGATTTTATTTCTGTACAAGTGTTCCAGGATCCCCCTGATGGTGATCTGATTTTCCATCTGCAGGGATCCGGAAAGAGGCAAGTAATGCGCCACGTTGTTGAGCTGTCTGTAGGCCTCGGTAAGGTACTGATGTCTATCCATTATAACTATCTTTGAACCCTTATCTGCCGGTTTAATAACAATGTCTCTATTAGATTTCAATTTCTGCAATGCTGCCCTCTCGCCAACAGATAAATTCCTCTCCTTCTCACTGTTCCAACCGAGTCGCTCAAAAGCACGAATGTCGGACTTGATTAGTTTCTGAAAGGGTTTCGAAACACTATCCCATTTGGGTTCCCAACCCGATGGACCAATGAACGGTTCCCTATTGAAACTGGTGTTAAAATCAAAATGGTCCAGGAGCTTGAGACGTCTGTGGTACTTATAGAGGTCTCTGCGAAGCATCGGCCTGTCTACTTCCGAAGGAGTCGGAATAAAAAAGAGGCCCCTTTCAAGCAGCCTTGCCTCATCGTTGGATAAAAGAAAAGAAGATGAAAGATTTAAGATGCTGGAATGGGGCTGAGTCTGCGCTCTAGGTCCCCCTATTCCAAGTTTAAAAGAGACATCCAGGAAAGGAGGATTTTGTTAGCCGTGGCTGTTGTCCAATGCACGGGGTCCCCTGGGTGAACACAAAATTGGTCTTGGTCAATTCCTTTAAGGGTTCTGTAGTTCCCCTCCAAGAAGGGGTTAAGATCCTGTAACAGATTTTTGGCCCTCGGCGGAAGCCCAGCTGAAAACTGGATAAGGGGGACAACAATTTCAGCCCGGGGGAAGGCTGTTTTAGCCCGCGACATAAGTTGTTGAAACTGTTTTTTCATGGTCGCGAGCTGATTCCCCCTCAGGCAATTATTCAGGCCTACAGATAAAATCACTTTCTGGGTGGACAGACAGGGATCCAATTTAAGAAGAATCTCCTTGATGTGATGAATCTGGGCCCCAGGAAAGCAATCAATCTGTACCATGGGAAAATGGTAAGGTGGAATCCTAGAAAGATTGGAGTCCCCCAACACTACAACTGGTAGTTTAAGCTCCAGTTCCCACTGTGTCACCTTCTGGAATGTGGTACAGTGGCGGGTAGGTTTTTGCACTAGGGGGACTGGGCCCCCCTCCAGTCGACCCTCCCGCACCCGGACGGAGGCCTCCCCCAAGTCGGACCCCAAACTCTCCTCCAAAAGCCGAGACCGAGGAACTTCCACCGCCACATTGGTCTGTGGGGCCTCTCTACCCCCAACCCCGGAACGATCGATGGTCTCAGAAAGCCCCACCCCACTCCCGTCCAAGCTCTCCGACATTTCCAAATTAAAATTAGGACGGAAGCCCAAATTGCTGTCCAGACTGCTAGAAAGAGCAGCTCGTTGCCTATCGGCCAAATGGATGTCTGCTATGCAGATCCGCAGAGTCTTATTACGGGTCACTGGAGGGGTGCCCTGGATAGGCAACACCCGAGGCGAGGCACTGGGGATCGGGCCAAGAAGCGAGACCTGGCCAGACCCTGGACCAGGGCTCCGTACAGGCACAGAGAGGGAGGGGGGGCTCTGGTGAGGGGCAGGTACGGGAACGAGGTTGGGATTAGGGCCCGAACCGGGGTCAAGGGTCCCACCAGGACCCCGGAAGTGGTTGTGGTCAGGGCCAGGGCCGGGATTGGGGCCCAACACCGGCCCATGAGTTCCACCAGGACCAAGAAGGTGGTTGTGGTTAGAGCCCAGGTGAGGGTCAGGGTTAGGGATCGAGGCAACCAAAGGGTCAGCCGTAGGAACAGGCCTAACCTGTGGTGGACGTGCCCTAGGAAGTCTCCGAGGAAGGGGTATGGGAGTTACCCTGGGCCCCCGGTCCGCAGGTGGCAACAGGGGCCAATCCTCCTCCCTCAACTCCCCAACATCCGGCCTCCGTCCCTGATTCCGCAGGGGTCGTCCCACCAAGGTCGAGAGGGACAGTATAGAGGAGTCGGTAAGACGTTTTTTATATCTGCCTCCACCATAGGCCAACGCTCTCTCCCAAGCCACCCCATCAAACCCCGGGAGTCCCTCAAGGGCGAGGGCAATCACCGAGTCGTAGTGCTCTTTAAGGATGTTCATGTTATTCCACATCCACTGAACGGTCCCATTCCTCACTCTCAGTGTGGTGGCCGCATTGGGAGATGAAGGTTTAATAAAAGATGTAAGTTTATTAACCTGCCTCCACATGCCTGCTGGAAAGCAGTTGGTACGAAAAGTATTCTCAATCACTTCTGCATGGTGAATGGCTTGAAGCAACTTAAAATATATTTTTTCTAATCTCTCCGGTGGGTGGGCCAATGTTCCCTCACCCTCTGGGACCCTCCTTCCCCTAACAGGCGGTGGGGGACCTCTTCCCTCCCTGTGATTCCGGTGGGGAACTGCCCCTCTCCTCCCCCTTCCCCTCCTGACCACCGTGGTCCAATCCTCCATAGCCTTTATAAAGGCAAAACCTGGATGTTAAAAAATTAAAATATAAATATATTAAAATATAAATATTTTCTAAACCCACTGGTCTAAACCTCTAAAATACCCCAAAGGGTAAAAGGTTATCTTCCGGGTAAATAAAAATCCGGAAGAACCGGGCTCAGTCTGATATTAAAATAACAGCGGGGATCCAGCCGCTGTTCAATACATATTGTTCCTCCTGTCTGCAAGGTAACCAATAAAATCGTGGTCCGAGGCGGCCCCACCCCCGGCAGTAACTCGGACAAGGCACTCGTGCCACTAGCACTGTGCAAACACTGCAAACACGTAAAACGTTTTTTTAAAAAGAAACCCTCCAAAATGGAGGCACTCTGCAATGGCAAGGCACAAAAGGCCCACACACACTCTAAAGCTATGTAAGCGAGGACTGCGGGGTTATTGGGAGACCACTCTCCTCCCCCGAAAATTGGCAAAGAACAGTGCAGACCAGCTAACATAGAAGCTGTACTAAAAGAAGGAACAAAAGAATGTTTAATAGAACAACCTTAGAGACAAACTGAGTCCAAGCTTTCTGTATAGAAGCCAGTGGGACTAATATTAAAACAGTATTAAAACAAGTGGAGCTCCTAACGTTTCGGCGTTTCGCCTTCTTCAGAGGAGAATAGAAGTGAAAATGAAAAAGTAGGAAGTATATAAGGCCTCCCAGAAAGCCACGCCCTGTAGTTCTGATAGGTGAAAGCTCAGGTAATCAAGCCACCAAGTGATCACAGCCCTCTCCCTGCAATCAAGCTCAAATGATTGCAGCTGTCCACAGGCAAAGTAATCAGGGGAAACCAGAAGCACCTGGATGGAATTAACCCTGGTAACCGTTCCTGGCCGAAAGAGCTGGAACAAGGCAAAAAGCCCTTTTAAAGTTCCAGAAAGCCAGTATAATGTTATCAACAAAAACTAAAAGAGAAGATGTGTCCCAGAATAAATTAATAAGAAGCACCTCAATAAATCCCCCAGGGTGCAAAGGATAAACCATCATTGGGAATTGTATTAAATACTTTAGTATCCCAGGATGGATTCCAAGAATTCACTAGGAACAAAAACTCTCAACCATTTAAATTAGACAAAACCCAGTGCATCTTTGTGGCGCTGGCAGGTTAGGTGCAGGGGAAAATTAAAACTCCTGCTGTCCAAGGACAGCCGGAACGCACGGGCACACAAAGTAAAAGCACTCGGCATATCCAAACAGGTAAGTAAATGTTTTATTTTTTCAGGGTGTCTCAGAGAGAGGTGTATCCTGCCAACCTCAAAGATGGATCGGAGAAGAGGGTTTTTATTGGTGCGGGTACACCTGATTGAGGCCAAAGGGATGGAATGTTTTTAGCCTCATAATCCAAAATCTCTCCCTGGCCAATCTCTGTCTGGTGGACCACCAGATTTCTGACTCTAGACCCATGATGAATGCACTTGTACTCTCATGTAGTCTAAAATGTGCATAGAGGTGGGTATTCCTGGTGGTTTTATTGATGAGGTAGAGATGTTGTTTTAACCTGGAGATCAGTTGGTTTTTAGTCTGACCAATATACAATTTTCCACAGGTCCCACACTCAATGCAATAGACCACATTCACCGACTCGGGCCTGGTCACAAAGGAGACCGGCGCACTCAGGTGAGTATGAGAGTTCACCAAAAACTTGGTGCTTTTAAAATGTTGGGCAAGTCTCCCTGGCTGGCGTTTCCCAAGGGAGGCCCGGACTAAGAGGTCCTTAAGATTTTTGTTCCTCCTAAAAGCTGATATAGTCCGGAACTCAGCGAGCGGTGCCACCTGATTCTGTACAATCTTGAAATTGGATTTTATTTTGCTATTCAGAGACCTGGAGGCTGGGGAAAATGTGGACACCAGAGGGAGCAAGCGGACTTCCCGCTCTACTCTCTCCGGCCTTGGCCCTAGATGGAATTCCCGGTGCACCTCTGCTTTAATTAGCCGGAGGAAAGTTCTACTATACCCCCGGTGTCGGAGTGCCCGGAAGAGAGTCTTAGTTGCCGACGCGACATCCCCTGGCAATGTACAAATCCTGAGGTAACGTATAAGTTGTGATTTTACGATGCCTCGAAATGTGTGTTTCGGATGGTAACTGGATTTATGTAACAGTGCGTGGGTGTCGGTCGGCTTAAAATAGACTCTGGTCCCTAGGCCACTGCCCCCATTGTCCTGTTTAATAAGGAAGACCTCAGTGTCCAGGAACTCAATCTTCTCCGTTTGGAGATTAAATTTAACCGTGATGGACGGGTGGTGGTGGTTAAGAACTGCAATAAAATCGCCAAAAGTGGCCTCTGAATGTTCCCAAACCCCAAAAATGTCATCCAGGTACCGAACATAAAAACTGGGCAACAGGCTGCACTTGGGAAAAACCGTCCGTTCCCAGTCTGCCATGTAGATATTGGCATACGCCGGGGCGAACTTCTTCCCCATGGCGGTACCATGGACTTGAAGAAAGAAACGGGAATCAAACTCGAAATCATTACGGTTAAGCCCTAGCTCCAAAAGGGTAAGAAGGGCCTCATCTGGTCTAGTAGAATCAGGATGTTGCAGAAAAATCTCTCGAATGGCCTTGAGACCCAAACGAGTCTCAATGTTAGTATAAAGGGCATCAATGTCAATGGAAAAAAGCAGACTACCAGGTGGCAAAAAAAGATGTTTTAATCTTGAGACAAACTCATAAGTGTCTTTAATATAGCTGTCATGCTTCTGTGACAGAGGGTTCAGGTAAAAATCAATATATTCCGCTATCCTGCACGACTCACTGCCGCAGTCGGAGACAATCGGTCTGCCGGGAGGAATCAAGTGCGGGACCGTCCACGTCTCAGGATTCTTGTGAATCTTTGGTAACAGGTAGAATTGTCGTGGGCGTGGAGGGTCCTCACCAGACAGGTAACGCATTTGTTTTGCTGTAATGATTTTATTTCTGTACAAGTGTTCCAGGATCCCCCTGATGGTGATCTGATTTTCCATCTGCAGGGATCCGGAAAGAGGCAAGTAATGCGCCACGTTGTTGAGCTGTCTGTAGGCCTCGGTAAGGTACTGATGTCTATCCATTATAACTATCTTTGAACCCTTATCTGCCGGTTTAATAACAATGTCTCTATTAGATTTCAATTTCTGCAATGCTGCCCTCTCGCCAACAGATAAATTCCTCTCCTTCTCACTGTTCCAACCGAGTCGCTCAAAAGCACGAATGTCGGACTTGATTAGTTTCTGAAAGGGTTTCGAAACACTATCCCATTTGGGTTCCCAACCCGATGGACCAATGAACGGTTCCCTATTGAAACTGGTGTTAAAATCAAAATGGTCCAGGAGCTTGAGACGTCTG
This sequence comes from Myoxocephalus aenaeus, assembly GCA_038501785.1. NCBI lineage: Eukaryota > Metazoa > Chordata > Actinopteri > Perciformes > Cottidae > Myoxocephalus > Myoxocephalus aenaeus. The sequence continues at coordinate 2,177 of JBAMJR010000724.1, read as the reverse complement.
TGGTACTTATAGAGGTCTCTGCGAAGCATCGGCCTGTCTACTTCCGAAGGAGTCGGAATAAAAAAGAGGCCCCTTTCAAGCAGCCTTGCCTCATCGTTGGATAAAAGAAAAGAAGATGAAAGATTTAAGATGCTGGAATGGGGCTGAGTCTGCGCTCTAGGTCCCCCTATTCCAAGTTTAAAAGAGACATCCAGGAAAGGAGGATTTTGTTAGCCGTGGCTGTTGTCCAATGCACGGGGTCCCCTGGGTGAACACAAAATTGGTCTTGGTCAATTCCTTTAAGGGTTCTGTAGTTCCCCTCCAAGAAGGGGTTAAGATCCTGTAACAGATTTTTGGCCCTCGGCGGAAGCCCAGCTGAAAACTGGATAAGGGGGACAACAATTTCAGCCCGGGGGAAGGCTGTTTTAGCCCGCGACATAAGTTGTTGAAACTGTTTTTTCATGGTCGCGAGCTGATTCCCCCTCAGGCAATTATTCAGGCCTACAGATAAAATCACTTTCTGGGTGGACAGACAGGGATCCAATTTAAGAAGAATCTCCTTGATGTGATGAATCTGGGCCCCAGGAAAGCAATCAATCTGTACCATGGGAAAATGGTAAGGTGGAATCCTAGAAAGATTGGAGTCCCCCAACACTACAACTGGTAGTTTAAGCTCCAGTTCCCACTGTGTCACCTTCTGGAATGTGGTACAGTGGCGGGTAGGTTTTTGCACTAGGGGGACTGGGCCCCCCTCCAGTCGACCCTCCCGCACCCGGACGGAGGCCTCCCCCAAGTCGGACCCCAAACTCTCCTCCAAAAGCCGAGACCGAGGAACTTCCACCGCCACATTGGTCTGTGGGGCCTCTCTACCCCCAACCCCGGAACGATCGATGGTCTCAGAAAGCCCCACCCCACTCCCGTCCAAGCTCTCCGACATTTCCAAATTAAAATTAGGACGGAAGCCCAAATTGCTGTCCAGACTGCTAGAAAGAGCAGCTCGTTGCCTATCGGCCAAATGGATGTCTGCTATGCAGATCCGCAGAGTCTTATTACGGGTCACTGGAGGGGTGCCCTGGATAGGCAACACCCGAGGCGAGGCACTGGGGATCGGGCCAAGAAGCGAGACCTGGCCAGACCCTGGACCAGGGCTCCGTACAGGCACAGAGAGGGAGGGGGGGCTCTGGTGAGGGGCAGGTACGGGAACGAGGTTGGGATTAGGGCCCGAACCGGGGTCAAGGGTCCCACCAGGACCCCGGAAGTGGTTGTGGTCAGGGCCAGGGCCGGGATTGGGGCCCAACACCGGCCCATGAGTTCCACCAGGACCAAGAAGGTGGTTGTGGTTAGAGCCCAGGTGAGGGTCAGGGTTAGGGATCGAGGCAACCAAAGGGTCAGCCGTAGGAACAGGCCTAACCTGTGGTGGACGTGCCCTAGGAAGTCTCCGAGGAAGGGGTATGGGAGTTACCCTGGGCCCCCGGTCCGCAGGTGGCAACAGGGGCCAATCCTCCTCCCTCAACTCCCCAACATCCGGCCTCCGTCCCTGATTCCGCAGGGGTCGTCCCACCAAGGTCGAGAGGGACAGTATAGAGGAGTCGGTAAGACGTTTTTTATATCTGCCTCCACCATAGGCCAACGCTCTCTCCCAAGCCACCCCATCAAACCCCGGGAGTCCCTCAAGGGCGAGGGCAATCACCGAGTCGTAGTGCTCTTTAAGGATGTTCATGTTATTCCACATCCACTGAACGGTCCCATTCCTCACTCTCAGTGTGGTGGCCGCATTGGGAGATGAAGGTTTAATAAAAGATGTAAGTTTATTAACCTGCCTCCACATGCCTGCTGGAAAGCAGTTGGTACGAAAAGTATTCTCAATCACTTCTGCATGGTGAATGGCTTGAAGCAACTTAAAATATATTTTTTCTAATCTCTCCGGTGGGTGGGCCAATGTTCCCTCACCCTCTGGGACCCTCCTTCCCCTAACAGGCGGTGGGGGACCTCTTCCCTCCCTGTGATTCCGGTGGGGAACTGCCCCTCTCCTCCCCCTTCCCCTCCTGACCACCGTGGTCCAATCCTCCATAGCCTTTATAAAGGCAAAACCTGGATGTTAAAAAATTAAAATATAAATATATTAAAATATAAATATTTTCTAAACCCACTGGTCTAAACCTCTAAAATACCCCAAAGGGTAAAAGGTTATCTTCCGG